>JAWNNE010000348.1:0-66676 GCA_035043205.1 Drosophila trichaetosa
CACAGGTTCCGGGGATCCATTGTAAGGACAAGCGTCACGCACACTTCCTGCGGTAAAAAGCCTAAAAATAGCTGCGAAATTATGATGTGAACGATGGATATAACAAAAGGAACCCCCTGTGTACATACACACAGCCCCCTCGTTCCCCGCACCCACTAAATGCGCAACAAAAAAAACCAAAAAAAAAAAAATCACGAAGAAAAATATTTTGAACGCATATTGTTATCGACGGTTGGCCATACGAAATCGGATATGTGCACACACACTCACACAATATATATATACATATATATATGCATGTATGTGTGCGTGTGAGTATGCAAAATGTATAATTAACCATACACGAACACACACCAAGAATATGTGCAGAATGTTATGGCCGCTTACGCAGCAAGCAGCCAGCCGGGCACTTTGGCCACTTTCCATCCGGACACCAGTGGCCAAATAAAAGGGGTCAAAAAGGAGCATCTCAGCTATCGCAGACAGTTTGAGACAAATGAAAGGGGCGAAATTATCGATAACTTTATGCCATATGTGCAAGACTTTCCATCCATATTCTGGAGAGACTTGAGAGAATTAAGGCCTTGACGTCAACGATTTTAAGTTAAGCAACTCTAAAACTTATCGAGATATCGATTCTTATCGCGACTGATATGCAATGTGCATAATTCTATTTCTATACGTGGCTAGCAATATTCAAAACAAGCTAGGAATATGGTGGAAAAATATTGCAGATCCATTTTTCAAATTGTAACTAAGTAAATTTCTTAAGGACACGGCATAGAAATAAGCCTAAAATTAAATAAACTACTTAGTACGGTGAAGAATGCATCCTACATTAATTAGATTTAGACATAGAGCCATATGCTACGGAAAATTAATTGATATTTTCAATATTTGTACTATTTGTATCTTAATTTAATTTAAGTGAATAAAGATTTGAAAACTGAAGACGTGATTTGAAATAATCTTGGGGCGATTTGGGATCTTAGGTAAATTTCTTCCATACTTTTTCTTGGAGAGAATTTAAGCTTTGTGAGTATGTGGAACTGTTCGTTGATGTTGTTGTTGTAGTTGTTGCTGGTGCTTCTGCTGATGTTGCTGCAGCGTGTGGCAACAATGAAACGGAAAATGTTGCTCATTTTTATTATTTTTTTTTTTGCTGCTGCCACTGTCGGGCCATTGGACGATTGCTGCGGTTGCGGGTGCAACAGGGTTGCAACAGGCGGGTGATTGGTGTGGGAGGCGCGTTCGATGGGGATGGTCAGCGGCAGGGGCAGGGGCAGGAGCAGGGGATGTGATGTCAGGGCGTGCGATGTTTTGTCAGTGAATGCTCATGCACGCTCTGCTCGAAATGCTGTGGTCAACTGTGCACTGGACATTGCTGTGTCCATGTGTGTGTGTGTGAGTGTGTGTGCAAAAATATGGAAACATTTGGCACTAATTGCATGTGCTCAGCAGCAGCAGCAGCCACGTCCACATCGTCGTTGTCCTTGTCGTCCTGAACAACAGCAAAAGAGCGATAGTTATGACGGCAGAGCCGCAGCACCGCACAAAGCACCAGGCACAAAAGAAATTGCGCAAAAATCGTTGTAACAAAAGAACAGTGCACACACACACACAGACACACCCAGCACACACAAACACACGCACGTTGCTAAAAGGAACAATTGCAGGACATCATAAACGTTTGCAAGGCAAGAGTCCAAAAATATAAAAAAAATAAGAAGTCAGCCACCGATTCGTGTGTGCGTGTGTGTGTGTGTGTGTGTGTGTGTGTGTGTGTGTGGGCCAAACTTCAAAAGTCAGACCAAAAGCAAAAAAAAGCGGTAGAAGAAGCAGAATTTGGAGAGGGCGGACAGAGCTGGGTAGGCAGCAATCCTGTTGCTGCTTGTTGCTCCTGCACTCAGCGAAAATAAATATGTATAAAAATGACTTAAATATGAAGACAATAAATAATAATAATAATTTATAAATAAATAAAAAAAAATAAATTTCAAAAAAAATTAATAAGCTTAAAATGTTTGTGCGCCAAATAGTCAATGTAAAAACTAAAAACTATCCTGGAAACTAGACATATTTTTGCTAAATTTGTAGAAATCTCGAAACTGGAATTACGAACAAGAAATGCTGATTTTTGGAAAGGAGAAAGTCATGCGTTTCAGACATATACTTTCTAAATAACAGGGAGCGGCAGAGCTTTTAGGACGACTGTTTTTCTGAGTGTGCTGCTGCTGCTGCTGCTGCTCTTTTCTAATAGTTGTTACATACACACACGCATAAGGGCAACATACACATAAAATGACACCGAGCTGAACAACAACGAAAACAACGAGAACGAGAACGAGAACAACAACAAGGAGAACAAGGACTACAACAAGGACATCGACGCCAATGACAATACAAAAGGAAACCCGCGACATATGTACGTTGACTGCGGCATGGGCTTATTACGTTTTTCAATAAAAGCCAGCCACCCCCACTCTACCCACACACGCATACGCACACACACACAGGCACGCACCCCCACAGGATACACCCTTATAGATATTATCACACACATGCACATATATTTATGCGTTTGCTTCTTTTCCACGCTTATGAAATTTTGCTGCGCAAAATGTTGGCCAGTTGGTTAAATTGGCCTCTGGAGCACGCAATCTCAAGAACACAACAACAACAAAAATGTTGTGGCATTAGTTGGAAGCATAACCCCGAGCTAATTAGTACTGCAGTCCATCTATGGACACATACATATACACACACACACACACACATGTATCTATAGGCACAACAAGTGCTCAGAAGTGCTCATTAAATTATGATAATTTCTTCGAATTTATTTATAAAATTTTTGAATGCTTCTGTACAGCAGATACCAAAGTTCTGCGGCTCTATTATACGACCTGAAATGTTTGACAATTTCAGATTTATGATATAGGAACCCAATCCGGCTAGCATTGACACATGTACAACCTGCAGCAGGACGACGGATTCATATTTAGTTTGCAACAAGTCGGATTAATTAGATTCTGGCTGAGTGGAGTGAATAGAGTCCAGAGCAGATTCTGGAAGATTGAATTATTTCAACTATGCACAACAAATGCTCAATTTTTCTAAGTAATTTGAGCAGTTTAAATACTTTTTGAAATAGTCGAATTTTAACCACAAATTGAAATCTACAATCTCAACAAATCAAGGATCAACCTAGATAAAAAAACGAACTCAATTGAATAATATATGCTTTGTCCCAGATTTTTGCAGCTCAAAAATATATAGTCTTGATTTTGTATATTATTTTTTTTATTTGCAGTGTACCTTTGCTCTGAAAGCATCTCATATAATGCAGGTCTGCAACAGAGATCAGTTCAGTTCACGTTTGACGTATTTCAGCAGAATTGCCTCGATTCCCATTATGGCCATTGTAGGGGGAGTTGGAGGCGGTATGACGGGGGGCTATAGTAAAAGGGTGTTGCATATGCAGAGATGATTGTTGCATTTGCACTCGCACAAGTTGAGCTCCGTTTATCGGGCAAATGGTTTTTGCTATCTGCTTTCAGTTTTCAGTTTTCAGCTCTCTGTTTTCAGCTATATGCCGTATTCCAAGTGCAAATTGCTGTCATTTGCGTTGGCTCGTTTTGAATTCAAGGTGTTGCACGCTGCAGGTTGCAAGTGCGTTAAATTTGAGTAGCTGCCAACTTTAGCCACTAACTGGCTAATTGGATTCGTTTTAGCGCTTCTTCGTAATCATAGTTTGGCTTCTAGCAACAAACCTTACCCTCAAAGTTGATAATGACAGCGACTCGATATTCATATTCATAATGCTGCCTTAAAGGGGGGCGCAGTGGGTGTGGTCAAGAAATGTTGCTACCAATCTTGGCAGACGGTTTCTAGTAAACTATCTTGCATGTTTCGTAAGTCTGGCCTTAAAATAATGAAAGATATAAGCTTCCCGATTTTGATGCCTTTTTAAAGCCAAAGCCTATTAGCCAATTTGAAGGAGTAATTAATTAATTATTAATTAGTAATTAATAAGTAATTTTATTACCTTTCATATTATTTAAAATATGCACAGTTGGCATGCAAACAAAATCTAAAAGAATAATGATAAGTGTTGCTCAGTTAGAGCTGATTAAAGCACTCCTTAATATCATTAAAATTATTATTTATAATTTATTATAATAATATATATAATATTACGTAGTTTTCTGACACCGAAGTTGGGCGACTCCCAAATTTTTCCAACTTTTTCTTGGTAGTACTTTGTGGCTAATTTCGCAGCTAGATTTTCATGATTGCCCAAAAGTTTTCTATTGGAATTTAGTCTGGGATTGACCAAACTCAATGCAGGCCATCATTTCACTTCCATGCTCTTGATGCAAACATTTAGCTGGTTTTTGTTTGTTACTTTTATTCGCACTTCAGTTACTAAAATTATTATTATTATTAAACAATACTATTTGCTTTGTGCATTTGTCACAAATTGTGTGCACAATTAAAAATACGCATTTCGCTGGAAAGGGCATCAAAAAATAAGATATAGGCGAAAATTTATTGAAGAGCAAACTCATTTGACTATAACTTATGATTGGATTATCGGTTTAGTACGGCATTTGACAGCAGACCGGTTTAAGGCGACTGAGTTTGAGTGTGTGTGTGCGTGTTTTTTGGGGTGTGTGTGTAAGTGTGTGATAAGACATATGTCTAAGCGCCTATATAAAGGCAATGCAGCCAAAGCCTGTGTGTGTGTGTGTGTGTGGAAGTCATAAATGCGCCGCAGACAAGCGGAAAGACTCAGCCAAAGATGCTGGTTGCCAGGCTCTGCCAGACTACCAGACGCTGCCAGATTGCCAGACAGACAGATTGCCAGACAGACATGCTGCTCTTTTTGGCTCTTTTCGAGTGTGTGTGTGGGTGAGTGTGTGTGGGTGAGTGTGTGGGTGTGTGTGAATCCGGGTTCGCTTTTGGCTTCGGTTTCTCATTTTTTGGTTGCTTCATTTGGCTGCAGTCAGTGTATACATGTGTGTGTGTGTGTGTGTGTGTGTGTGTGTGTGTGCAGCGCCTGTTAGGGTCTGTTTTATTGCGCCATAAACACGCACTTAAGCACACATAGATACACACACTCACACACACACACTCTCCGTCTCACATAAGCACACTCAACAAAAATATTGAAAACTTTTTATACTCAATTCCATCGATTGAAATTCTTATTTTGAGAATGTTGCGTGTAAGACCGCAAGCTGCTTGATGTTAGACTTTATCGGTCTAAGTCAAGGGCGCTTGTTTCCACTTCCAAGCAATTTAAATCTTAAGTTTCTTAATTCAAGAACTTGACGACAAATATTGGCTGCTTATTTGAAGTGCTCAAGTTCTGAAATCGATGCTAAGCTCATTTTAAAGTGCATCCAAATCAACTGGAATCAAGTATGAAAATATTGTGCTTTTTATTTGAAGTAACTCAGGTAATTAAGCAATATCTTCTAAAAGAAGAAGACGAATTTAAACATATTCTTTCTTAGGAACTAAATCACTTGGTTTTGTAGCCAAATTTTTCTCTGCGTGTAGTCAACTTTGTGCGCGTAACTTTGTGCAGCCTTTGGGAATGTGTAGCGAAGTGTAAAATTTTGATTTTTCCCAAGCACCCATATTCTGATACACACAGACATACGCACACACACACACATCTACACACACACATTCACACACAAACGCTGGCGTTGTGAATAAAAATCATATCTTACATACAATTAGCTTTAATATTTTAGCACTTTTCTTAATGTGTACATCAATAACGAATATAGCGGATAGAGAGACAGAGAAAGAGAGAGAGAGAGAGAGAGAGAGAGAGAGAGATAGTGGGTGGAGGGGATGAGAACGGTGTGGACTGTGAGTAAATGCAGATGAATGATTTATAACATCAACTGCTCGAATAAGCCAAATACGTGAGCAGTCTGTCTTGTGTCTGTGCACATTCTTTACAATTATTATTGAGCCTAATAAATCTCAGATGAAATGCCAGCCTAGAAGGAAAGCAAGGAAAGCAGGCTCGAAGCAAACCACAAAACGAACTGAAACGAAAGCAAAGCAAAGCAGCATAAGAGGCAACGAAAAACCCTTTAAAATTCTGAAAACTACAAATAAATTATTTGTCGATTGGCAAATTCAATTTGAGCACATTTGTGATCGACTGCAGATACCCTACGGCTGGCTCAAAGAAATACATATCAAAATAAACATAATGCGTGCAGAAACAATGCTATCTATTCCAAAGAAATGCTCCCAAAAACTGAATATAACTATTTATAATATATTGATATAGAGTAAATTAAGATTTGAATGGCAAAGCAAGCCCAGAAGCACTAAGGATAAGCTTGGAACCAAAACTATTTGACTAATTGCATATGTTATTGGAATGACATATCTGTCAAAAATGACTATAAAAAGTCCACAATATTCGCAATAAAGCCATTTTCCAATCAATTTTGATATACGCAAAGCATTCTTGATTTTATTGAAACTATTATTTTGAGCAATCATTTCTAATTCCTTAATTCTTTTGTTGCTAAACTTGTCTAATGTTGGTGCTACTTAAATGTAAATTACTGAGAGAAAAAAAAAGAACACGAGACAGAATTCATAGATTCTTATTGACCAGTTTCATATTTTCCAACAGCACTACTAGTATTATGTTGCCTATGCATATCTAGTCTATCAATAGCTACAAGCGAATTTTGATATTTGTAGAACTTTGAATCAGATTTATTCAGATACTCTCCACAACCAGAAGACAGAATCACGATTCCATAACTAAGCGATATATTCCAAGTTTCTTCAACTAAGGCTTATATAGATTAATTTGTGGATCGGAGACATCCAATTTATAATACCCTCCCCATGGATATATTCAAGGGTAAAAACTACAATAAGCAATAACTATCTAAATTAACGTAATTATTTTCGATCCAGTCGAGTCCTTAAATTTCGATTTAAATTTCTGGGCGCACAATTTGTCTGAATTAGTAAAGTATTACATTTTTAAGGAGAATTTGCATTAAGAATTCAAGTTGCAAATCGAAGCAATGTGATTACTCTGCCTAGATTAATAGGCCCACAGACTTGTAGATGCATGCATTTTAGTGACACTGCAACAAGAGTCTTTTGCATATAGGCAGAGAGGCGACGAAAAGTTCAAATCTCGGTGTAAACTAATTATGCCTGCTTTTGCAGGTAGTCGAGGTAATTGCCATGCACACACACACACACACACACACATACACACACACTCTCCACAAACTGGCACATAGAGATAGATATTGAATTTCTAAGCGACATTTTTGGGTAAGGTGAGTTGAGGCTGAGGTTGTGGCTGAGGGTGAGGGTGAGGGTGAGGCTGAGGGTGCGCTTATGGGTCTGAAGTACTCTCGCAGTTATTCAACAAGTTTTGGCTGTTTTCTTTTTGCTTTTTCATCAGCCATCAGGGATTACAAGTGATTATAATCATTTAGAAATATGTCTCATGCATTCATTATAGCCCGATATTTGGAATGTTATTTAATTGAATTATTTTTTCTGCTTTATATAATATAATTTTTGTGATTGTGCCATAATTTTTGTAGATTTTTTTGTTCGATTTGAAATACTATTTATTTTAATTACTTTTTCTATTTTATTTATAATTTTTGTACTTATGACAACATTTTTGGGTATTTTTTTGTACAATATAAAATATTTTTATATTATTACACAAATAAATGTGAGCATTTGATTGAATTTTCCTTTTAATTCTTTCCAATTTTTGTAGCTCGTTTTACAAAAAGAGTTTATTGGAAATTTGATTGCTGCCACATTTAGAAAGTTAATTGGATTCCATCAATGACTTTGCTTCTTGGCTTATTATTGCCCATCTTTGGTCCTTTGGCGCAGTTCACCACAAAAAAACACACATGTTCTGTAAATGCTTCAGTATGACAGTTAACAGTTGGCAATTATGTAACAGTCTGCTGTTAGGGGTAAAAGTTAACAGCGAGAGAGAGGAGAGAGTGATAGACTCGCTCTTGGCGCTCACTAACTGTAAAGGATATGTATAACAGTTGTTGTACATATAACCCATAACAATCGCAGTCTGCTATAAATGTGATTTAATCATAATTATTTAAAATGTGTTACTGCACATTTAAGCATTTTCCTCAAATGGAGTTATTTGTGGTTTCCCGCCACTTAAACAGCTGTTTACTCCTTGTAAATATATTTCACTTGCTTAGCCGAGACACAACCCCCGTATAAGAGCTGCATCACAGCAGAAAGGCAGAGAGAGAAAGAGAGAGAGAGCGTTGCATTTGATTAGCATCATTTTCCTGTTAACTCACAACCAATATCCTTTGCCTATTTGCCAGTTAACAGTTGTTCACTCTTCGCAGTCGACGCAGGCGCAAATTGGAACGCTTAAGAGAATAGGACAGCGTGTTTTATAGCTGTCTGTATAACAGTTGTGCTCATCGAGTTCACATTTTCTCAATTCGGAAAGTATTTTGACTGCTCAAATCTGCTAAACGCTGTTAATCCAAATGCCACGCAATGGTAAAATATCTGAGGCATATAGCTGGAATTCGAGAATTAAATTATATAAATTATATAATTAAATAAATTATATACAAATATTTCCGATAATCAACTAACCACAGCTTGTTATTCATGGCGTGAATATCTGTTATGTGAATTTCAATTTGTTTCTTTATTCTCATTTGAAGACATATCCTAAAAATGTTGAACTTAGTTTGAATACTCAGTTTCTTACTTTAGGTACTCAAAAAGTAAGTAAGTAAAGGCAATCTTCAAGATCAATCGCAAAATCATAATTAAATAATTTTCGATTTTAAGAAATAGAAATATCCATTATAAATTAATGCATAAGAAAGGAAACGTTAGATTCCAGAATTTCGAAAAACGTATTTCTCTTAAACTTTGTCAAACATGAATGTTGTGCACTAATTCAGAACTTCATCACGAAAATATACAATAGATATAAATATATATATATAATTGTGCAGGCCTTTTGAAATTGGGTCTGGTGCATTGGGGTTAGTTGGTTGGGCTTAGGTTTGGGACTTCGAATTTGGGGTTGGGGTTATTCGCTTGTTGCTGTCGTTGCTGCTGCTGTTGTTGCTGCGGTTGCTGCTGCCTCGTGGCACGTGCGTTTTCATTGCACTGCATTCACTGCTGTAATTTGTATTCAAAGTGCGGGGGCCTAAAATGAAATTATCAACTACAGACGCAGCACAGACGTGGATTCAATTACAAGTCACACACTTTACCCTATCGCCAGTCAAGTGTTGACCCCTTCTTGCTGCCTTCTCCTGATAGCACCTACCACCCCCGATCGCCCCCAAATGCTTCTACACTCTCAGAAATAACTATGTCAGCACACTTGGCGAATTCTGTGTGCTAGAAATGGCCACTTTTTTTGTTATCATTATCAACCATTGCCAAATAAATTTCTATCAGAGTGTCAAATCGAAACGGTTCCGGTTTCGGTTCCGATGATCTGTAAGCTGTTAGGGCTCCGGTAAGGATTATGAATGAAAATTACTGTACGGTATTCAGGTCTTTCCGATGCTGCTGACTCTGCTCTAGAAAATACTACATTAAGTTTCGGTTGCTGGATGTAAAACAAAATATTGAATTTAGGCACCGATTTGTTTTTTGAATTTTAATCGATTTACTATTTCGGTTTGACACCCAGACAGACACTCGGTCTGCCTCTTGTTTTCCATGCAACAATTGACTTGGGCAACAAAGCTGCAAAAGATCCAAGATAATCCCAACTTTTGCAGGTGTAACACTTTATGGTACATTATTCCAAAATCGTTTTTCTAATTAAATATGTGTTTAGTTCAAAATGATCGCACATAATTTTTATTTGAAACGCATTTCGTTTGTCGAGTGTACAACACTCTGTGCGTCAGGAACAGAGATTGGCGGCATGCCTGAGCAGAGTGGTTGGTTTTCGGAGTGGTGGGTGGGTGGGAGGGTAAGTATGATTGGTGGGTGGTTTCTTAAGATCTTGCTGCTTAGTTAGCTGTGCATTCCCTTATGCAACAAATGCATATGCATAAGTTGCAATCTACATTTGCATAAATACATCTCGCTGCCCCACTTTACCACCCTTCCACCCTTCCTCCCTCCAACTCCCATAGACCCCCCCTCTCAGTCTCTGCTTGTCTGTTTGTTTTATGTGATTTGCTTACGAAATGAACATCATTATCAAGCCACTTACAACACCCACACACACACACACACACACATGCAGCAGCACTTAACGGCCAGTTGTGGCGTTGGTTAATTAGCAGCAGACTCATCTATGTGTGTGTGTGCGTGTATGTGTGTGTCGTGTGTGTGAGGTCGCCAATCGCTTTGTCTCGTAACATAATTGGCCTGTATACAATTGTAATTATAAACCGCTAATAAGATTCGAACACGTAACGACTTTCGAGCTGCCATCCAAATGGGTAAACACTCAACTCGCTCAACTCCCTCAACTCTCTCAACTCTCTCCAACCCTCTCCAAATCCAATACCAGCTCCCTCCACAGCCATTTGTACCGCATCATCACATCAACAAGTTAATTTTGCAATTGGGCGTTCTATGTAAATATATATATATACACATATATATATATATATACGTATATGTATATCTGTATATATAATTTGAGGTGCAATTGTAGGAGCAGCAGTAATGTGAGCAGCATTTAATGCGATTAAAATGCCAAAGAGCAGTTTAGTCGTACTCGTATCGCGCACAGGGTCAAAGGTAGTTTTATAATTGCCGCAGTGAAAAAGGAGCCGAAAGTGCTCGACTCTGTAAATACCCTTTAACTATCCTCAAGAAATTCTTATATATATACTTATCCGATAAGAGTGATCTATTTTTAAAGCTGTGTGCTTGTGCTTGCTATCGGTAATCGATGTTTATCGATATTAGTGAAACAGAGCAGGTTATCGTTCAAGAACTCTATGCATATATTCTAAAATTGACGTCTCTCTCTTTGTACATATATTCACGCAAGTTAAATGAAATTTGAATAAGACCAGCATATTTATTCAAACATTTATATTCATTATACGAGTATTATGTATTTATCAAATTATCAAATGTGTATAACTCCAGTTACAGTTACTTAGCAAATTGGCTTTTTGTTGCTTAGCTTATGTTTAGCTCTCTTACACGCTTCATTTGAGCTTTTGTCCATTTTCAAAGGGTACTTTTGTGCGCACGCCATGCTATTCATCATTTATCAGAGACCACACATAAAGAAATATCCTGCAGGGATCTGGAAATATAGAATTGGTGAAATCGAAAGTCAAACGAATATTATAGTCGCACTGGAATTTAATTAAATAAAATAAGTGTTGCAAGCAACGAATGCAAAATCAGTCGAAAAATTAAAATACCAATAAAAGAGATTTTCCCAAAATAAAATTAAAAAAAGAAAAATGAGTTTTTTCATATTGGCTTTCGTTTATTTTGCGCGACTCACAAATATGTTTTGAGTTTGAATTGGATTTTGAAAATTCGATGCTAGATATTTCAATGTGTCCTTCACCTGTTTATTGTGAGCAAGCGCAATAAATAAATATGAATTATGCGCATTACTTAAATACAACGGACACACACGCACACACACACACACACACACATTGATCCGAGCTATGTGCTGTCTGCGTGCGTCTTTAAGCCGTCGTCCTTAGGGCTCGTCCCCCTTTACTTGTACCACAGCTCGTATACGTAATCTATTTAATTCAGCCACGCAAGCGTGTCAGCTGTCTGTGTGTGTGTGTGTGTGTGTGTATGTGTGAGTATGGTTCGCTTAAGCATTATCAACTCATAAATATTTATTGAATTTTAAGAAATTTTCAAAAATTGGTTACAGAAGTAGCCAGCGAACAATCTCTGGCTTGGTTCGTTCGTTCGTTCGTTGGTTCGTTTGGCTGACTGACTGGCTGGCGACTGCTGAGCCATCAACACATATCCGTCATCGATTCCAGTTAGCCGCAACACCAATCCACCTCCCACCCACTCCCACATTACCCCCCAGACAGTGAGCTTGCTGTCCCGTTCGGTTTGCATTCTCTTATTTGGATTATAATTTTTTCCATTTCACATATGAATGCGTTTTCCTTGGTTGCTGGCTGCTGCACGTCGTCGTCGCTTATCTTCGCTGCTGCTGCTGCTGCTTCCCGCTTCTGCTTTTTGTTGTGTCCACTTGTCAATTTCCATTTCCATTTTCATTTTCATTTTCATTGCATACTCGCCAAAAGTGCCGCTGTTGGACACGCAACTTAATCTTTGCATGCTCGTCTTCTCTCCCAAAACATAAGTCCCCAAGGCGGATAGTCAAAAGCTTAAACAACATGGTTGAGCAAATATATATACATGTATGTATATATATATAATCTTAAACTCTCAAATGCTGATTATGTTTATGATATTATATTTTATTTCCATACTCCCTAATATGTATAAAATATGTACTTGACTTGATTGTAGAACTGCCAACTTCTGTTTCCACCACCTAATCAATTATTCTTTGGTGCTGATTGCTGGCAATTATACTCCGGTGCCATCATTGAGATTTTTTAAGCTTCCTTCCTGGTTCTTACGGTAATTGGCCAGGTTGTGAAATGTGAAGTATAGTTCAAGTGATCCTTCTGATTACAATCGCTATTTGGTTGCTAGATCAACTTTTTTATTGCTCGTGGCTCGCGTTGTTAGACTGACTGCCTTCTTCGAGGTAGGCTGCAATTTGCACAAGATCCTTGCCAGTTGTCAATATAAATGCAAGTCGACTTTGTTGCCACACTCCTTATTGTTCTGTTTTGCAGCTAATAGAGCAAAAAGTTAGTTTCTTCCATCTACCAATTCCACTACTAACTTTATATCTAATGTGCCTTACCCTTATCATATTCAAAGATCCAACTGATGGAACTGCATGTTCCGGTTTTTTGAGTTTTCTGAGCATCCTTTACCTAAATTATTTGCATTGTGTGTGGATGTTTGCTCTTTCCGCGCGATTTGGAAGGAATTATTCATATTATTCCCTGACATACAAATGGCTCAATTACAAATTTGTTCAAGTGCAACATTTATTCTCGCTGTGTATTAATTGCAGAAGCTGCTAAAAGCACTTATTTGATTTTCTTAAGCTCCATTTTTGTTTAGCCTTTTTTTTTTTTGTGCTGTGTTGTGGAAAAGAAATTCATCAAAGGAATTATTAGAAAAGTTTTCTAGTTGGCACCGTTACTGCTGCTTGGCAAGAGACTCCGTTCAAACTATGCTTAAGATAGTGAGTGGGGCGCCTGAAGCGTTCAGCCCCCCTCCGCCCATCCACTCAGCCAATGGCATCCGCATCGTGAATAGGGTATGCTTAGGAGTACTCCCAACCAGCAGCCAGCAAGCAGCAAACAGCGAAGCCGCCAATAATGTTGAGCACGTCGAACGCGACGAAATAGATGAACAAACTTTAACAAACAAACAAACCAACAAACAAAAAAAAAAAAAAACATATACACAGACAGACTGAGAATACCAATTTACTTATTTATTACAAGTCAGAGTGATGCAGAGTCAAAAGTAAAATACCCTGCAAAAGCAGCGCTTCTTCTTCTACTTCTCTTACTTAGAGAAAGGTTTACTTTAGTGTTTCATAATCAAGTTTTTAAGTCAAGTTCTTGAAGAATAAAAAATATATGTAATTTATCATAATCGTAATTGATCGTAATATATTTCTATATATATATATGATTGTAGACAATTTGCGTATACCCCTGTTACACATTTTTAATAGGAACAGGGTATTCAAAACGCAACGACGAACGCCAGGCAGCATAATGAAATTCTGTGCATATTCTGACGTACGCACACACGCACACCCACACACTCACACACACCCACACCCACACACACACACACATTCATTCGCAGACAAATTTTGTTTTTTTTTCGATAACTGTTCGTTTTTTGCGTTTGTCTTTAAATCTGTATATGCATTTATATCTTTATCTATATCTATATCTATATTTATATCTATATCTATGGCTATATCTGTATCCGTATCTGTGTTAATGTATCTACTAAATAGTTCGTCCTGGCCCGCTTCGTTGTCGCGTACGTGATGCTCATTTTCTCATAGATTCAATAATTTATAAATTGTATGCTCACACACACAGACACACACACACACATGTGTGTGTTAGCTATCTGTGTGATCTCTGCGCTGATTTGCCAGTGTCTCTCTCTAACTCTCTCTCTCATTCTCTCTCGGTCTGTGCGTGTGTCGACAACTTTTATTGAATTCCTTCTTGAGCACCTTCGAGCTTGAACTTAGCCTCGCACTTCCCCTTTCCCTTTTCCCCTTTTATGCTAGCAGTGGCTCCTCTCTTTCGCTCCGCCCACCACCCACCCGGCGCAGCATCCGTCCTGCGTTGCCAGCAGCTGATTTTGGCAGCTGTGCCAAGTTTGCTGCCTGTTTGGCCAATGACTTTTGGCCATTTAGCAAATCTGGCAACATTTCTTTTAATTAGAACGCATAGATCAAACTTAGACTGAGATTCGAGCGAATCGCCAACAAAACTAATTTATTTCCATCTCAAAAACTGAGCGAGGCGGGTAAAAGAATATTTCCAGATGAATTGTGGACCAAAATCGTGTTGCCAAATTCAAATGGATTATGAATTAATTACTTGTTTTTATTTACTTATTCTTTTTGCACTTGTCGCATTTTTGCTAAATATTTAAAATCAAAGTTGTAAGCTTGATTTTCTTAGTTTTATTATTTATATATGGATATTGTTGACCTACAATGAAAGCAGCTCAAATGAAAATCAAACAAAAATTTGTTCTGGCTGACTCAGCAACTGAACCTCGAAAATAGAGACGCTCCTGAAATTAATATGTGGGTAACGGAGAGTCCCTCCTCCAATACCTCAGTATACTCCAAATTACTGTTACACTGTTACACAATAAGCAGGTTGTCAAACCGATACGAATTTGGCATTCGATTCTGATAAGTAAAATATACAAATTGCGGTAAGGATTCCGAAAAAAAAGAAATTTACTTGGGCGAAACATATCAAAATGTTATTGAAAAATAAACTCAAATTATTACTTTCTCTTTTATATACATACATATATGTATATATCTGAATACATTTTTATTTTTTTTGAAATAGTTGAAAATGTGTATTTATAGTCAAAGCTAACAATGAACTACAGATTTTATGTGATTGCACTTCCGTAGCTTGGGGGGCGGGGAGTGGGGAGTGGGTGGGGAGTCGCAACAACAATAGCAAAACAAGTTGCAGAAGAAGAGGAAGAGGGAGAGGGGATTGGAAGAGGCAGAGGAAGGGGGAGAGGAAGAGGGAGAGGAAGGGGGAGAGGAAGAGGGAGAGGAAGAGGAGGAGGAAGTAGGAGAAAAGCATGTTGGCAAATAAAAATACAACAAGCCGAAAACGACTCTCTTGTCTGACACTTTCTGTTTTTTAACTCAATTTTCAATAAAAACAGTGCACTAAACTTTCTTTATTTTTTTTTACGTTTTTTTGTATTTTTGTTTTTGCTTTTGTTTTTGTTTTTGTCTTTGCTGCTGCTGCTGCTGCTGCTTGCTGTGTTGTTAACTTAATTTTCGCTTGGCGCTGCGAGAGCTGCGATGCTAAAAGCATTTCATTGTTGTCCAACTAGCTGCTGCTGCTGCTGCTGCTGATGCTGCTGGACGGGTGGGCGCGTTGCACGAGCAAGTTTGTGGGCGTGGCACCCAAAAACCGAGCAACGGCATTTTACACGCACTGAAAGATTTCACTTACAGTGACAAACGGGCAGGGGATGCAAAGCAAATTTAAAGGGGCATGGGAATGGCTAAAAAGTCGTCTACAAAATGCAGTTAGCGTCAAATGTGAGTTAGAAGCAGCAGCAGAGAACACACAGAGAGAGAGAGAGCGCTAGACAGAGAGAGAGATAGAGAGAGTGAGAGGGAGAATGAATATTTTGGAAAATTCCCAAGTTGAGTTACAAATTGTTTTAAAAAAGTAACAGCAACAACATCAGCAACAACATCAGCAACAACAACAGCAACAACATCAGCAACAACAACAGCAACAACAACAGCAACAGAATGTGTGAAATGCGTCTCTTTCAGTTGAGACCATGACAGTTAACCGATTTTGAACCGTTAGCAAAATTGAATGAACCATACCCAAGCCCATCTCAATCTTAGTTATGAGTGTCAACCGGTTTGAGCCTGAGCCGAACCGGTTCAACTGCACAGCTCCAAATTTTAAATTGCAATCTGAATCATGAACCAGTTGCGCAAAAATATGCAGAGCCGATTAAGGGCACCAAATCCAAGCAACTCTATCATTGAGTAATGTATATATTTTTATAAAAAATCTGCAGATACCAATATTACGAATACAAGCATAGGTCACTTTTTTTTTCTTTTTTTTTTGTTGGTATTTGATCGATCTCCAGTCGAATGAGCTCGAGGGTGCTTTCCCACTAGCAGGGTGTACGACGACTACGAGGTACGCGGTACGAGTAAAATAATAAATATTTGTACTTATTTGTGAATCATATCGAATATCAGCCATCGTTGGAAACCATGACCATCACTCACATACACAGACGGACGCACACACACACACGCACACTCGCAAACACACACACACGCACACACACACACACACACAATGCAATTATTATTGTTGTCATTTTTAGTCACTAATCACTCTCAAATAACGGGCCGATGTTTTTGTTGTTGCCGCCGGCAGCGTCGTAATAAAAATAATGATGTGACATAAAAAAAAAAATTACTGTGTGTGTGTGTGTGTGTGTGTGTGTACACATACATACATACGTCTATGGAGCGTGTTGTCATAAATCTTTCATTGATTGCAAACGAAGACATCGAAGACAACGTTGACAACGTTCAACAAACGAACGAAGATGAGCCGTCGAATCAGCTGAAGGGCGGGTGGATGAGGGGGTGGTTGTCTGTGTGTGTGTGTGTGCGTGAGTGTGTGTGTGGGGAGGGGGGGCGCGGTTGGTATTCGTATCAGCATGTTGGAAGTGGTTGCCAGCCGATGTGCCAAAACAGCAACTGTTGTTGGAACTGAAATAGATATACTCCTTGCCAGAAGAGATTCACTTGCGGGAATACCCTTAATGGCAGCGGGCATTGCCACTTGAAGAGGCAGCCTCACAACTTGCCACAGCACAACAAGAAAAAAACAAATAAAAAGAGATAAATATATATGTATATATATATCTATATGTAATATGTAAAATCAAAATGATTGTAAGCAATTTTAAATTGTCGATCTTCAATATTTTATTTTTTTTGTGCTTGACATCATTTACCAAATTTAGCTGGAATATATATTGGAATATATATATAATATGCAGAGATGCAGAGATATTAATGATGAGCTGCACAACTATTAGAGATCAGCTAATAGACAGGGATTTTGTTAACTTACAGACGTCAACAAACTATTCATCAGCCAACTCTGTGTTAGGGGTATTCCCCAATTGAGCTCTCTTAGCAATAACTTCAATAATTATTTCATTTATTATAATAATAATATTTCAAATGCAATTAAAGTAATATATCGATTTTTAAAAACAAATGCTATTCAAATCGATTTTTTAAATTAAATATATTTAACAATAATACGATAAAACTTAGATTATATATATTCATGATCAAGAGTCGAGTTTGTAGAGACCTCAAATATAATATGATATTGGAATATAATTTCTCGTATAACACAGATAATGTTTGCCGATAACTGTCCTCGTCTCGCGAATATCGATACAAATCGATAGACGATAGCAATGTAAAAATATATATGTATGAGTGAATAAATAATAATGTGCAAAGGGTATGCATATCTTGCATATCTTTATGTGCACACTCGCACACACTCACACACACACACACACACACATTTATATATATATAAATATAGATTTTGTTGTGTTCGCTTATCTTGTTTATCATGGATTTTATTATGGCTTTGTGGTTGCGTGTCTTTTGCTTTGCGGTGGCTTATGTCGCCATTCGATTTTCAAAATGTAAATCTCTTGTTCACCATTCACGTGCCCCAGCGCCACCCAACCACCCATTCAATGCCTTCACCACCCCCTCCCCCCTCCTCCCCCTCACCCCTTCCCCACGCGCCCTTTCTTATGCTGCTGGCGGCGTCGTTTGTCAACATGTCAGCGGCGCTGATTGGTGATTTCGATCTGAATTATTAAGTTGCTTTTAATGCGTTTGCTTGCTGCTTGCTGATTTTGCTTGCTGCTTTTGCTTGCTGCTTTTGCTCGCTGCTTTTGCTTTGCACTTCGATTTTATGTGGCACACTTTTCAGCGTCAGGCAGAACAACAACAACAGTTGCAAGTGGATCACTTGGTTTCGGTTTTGGTCCTTTGGTAATTGGTTCTTTGCATTATTTAGTGACATTTGACGTGCGATGCTAAGTATTTTTCGATTGCCTTAGAGAACAAACGAGAGACAGCCAAAGAGAGACAGAGAGAGAGAGAGACAGAGATATATATATATATATATATATATATATATAGAGAGAGACAGAGTAGCGATTTTAGCTGGTTAAAGCCAAATGTCAAGTGCATTTTGCTAGGCCATCTTTTGTTTACAGCTGATAGCCAGCGCCTTAGGACGAATATGAATCGTTAATCGGTAATCGATATCGTTGACATCTAACAATCATTTAGTGATTGCTGCTTGTATTTTGCTCAAAATTAAGTACACTATATTACCAATGAACCAGTGAGAACATTGCAGTTGTTGCGTTTCAGCTAGTAGGCGTGTAAGGAATAAATATTCATAGGGGTATACTTTATATATATGATATATGTATGTATATATCTTCCATATATCCTGTACTCAACATCATTGAGCTCTGTTTAACATTACAATGACGGACGGATGGACAGATGGACGGATTAAGAAGCTATAGCTTCGGTGTCAGAGTCAAATCCATGCCTCTTTTTTATTTAGAGCAATCTCAAGTTATACAGCAAGCATTAGATGGGTATTACGTATACAAATTTAGAACAGCTATGAATTCATCTTTGAGACTTACGAGCTGATTGAGACAATGATTGAAGCAGAAGTCGCATCGAACTCGTCGTCGGCGAGTGCAAAACTTTCGATTGCAATTTTGGTCAAGTTTGCTGTGCGATATCTTAAATTTCTTAACGCTGGTGTGTGTGTGTGTGGTGGGGTGTGGGCTCAGATTCAGTGTGGTGTTTGCCTCGTAAAGTATGTCATGTGTCATAAATGACAGATTCCTAGGCATACTTCATTGATCCCATTTTGGCCGCAACGACTTTTACGATTCATCCACTACCCCCAACCAGATCCGCAGCACATCCTTGCCAAATTGTTGCAGTATCTGACGCACACTAAAACATACAAACACACACACACACGCAAACGCACATACAGGCACACACATTTGCACACACACAGAGATATGTGTTGCGTGTTTGAAGTTTGCTTTTGATAAATGAATGGATTTTCAAAGGCGACGTTAATGAAATACGCACACAACAACACAAAACACACACACACACATGTCGACATTTGTGCGTGTGTGCGTGTGTGTGTGTGTGCTTTCTCTATATACATATGCTTCAATCTATCAAACTCACGTGTCCGTCGTGTCTCAATTTACTCGCTTGGTTTATGTTCAACTGGCGGCGCTTTTCTTCACTCAATCTGTCTCCCCTCACAGAGAGAAAGAGGGCGACATAGAGAGAGAGAGAGAGAGCGAAGGAGAAAGAGAGAGGGAGAGATAGAGCGAGTAAGTATTTTGATAGAGTCCGTTTGGCATATTTATGAAGTCAAGCAGCGGGCATTGAAAGGACACAAAGAGACCAAGACCAACACTAAGAGGCAGAGGAGGATGCAAGTGGGGGGTTAACAGAACAAGAGCGATAGAGAGAGAAAGAGAGAAAGAGAGAGAGAGATAGAGGAGTAATGACATGGACTTAGACACATGACCCCAGTTGTCCTATTATTTTTTTTGCATTGAGCTGTGACGTCATCTCTCTTGATTTCTGCATAGAAAATCAAGGAATTTGAATTAACTAGTTGCCTCCTCCCCCCCCCCCCACTCACACGCACACACGCACAACAAGTTGCACAAATTATATATATATATATTTCTGCTTGCTTCGTTTGACTTCGTTTTACTGGTGAACTCTTTTTCCAAAGGCCAAAAACTTTTAAAGACACCAAAATCAGAAATGCGGAAATATTAATTACGACTGCATTTTCAGCTGAAAATGGGCTACCAACTGACTCCCCTCGCTCCCCTCCCCCATATCTCGTAGTCAAGAGAGCGAGAGAGCAGCTGGACAGTCTGTTAACTGAAATCCCACGGCCGTATTATAAATTAAGCACAAGGCCAGCGCACAATAATTGCAAATAACTGAAGCATTTAATATTTTGAGTGCATTTCCGCGTTCCACAACCAAAAAAAAAATACACCTCGAAGCCGTCAAAAGCCGTAAAGCAATGTGCTAATGTAGTGTGTGTGTGTGCATGTGTGCGTGTGTGTGTGTGTGTGTGTGTGTGTGTGCATGTTTCACCGGACAAACCATATCAATTCGAATTGAAAACAAGTACGAATGAGAGAGAGAGAGAGATAGAGAGATGTGAAAAGTGAGAAAGTTGTGAATTTCATTGCAATCCGAAATCGATGTTTATCAATAGTGGCTGTTATCGATAAAATGAAAGAAACTCGATCGAGCTCGAACTTATGTTCCACATTTCATATGCTCTGAGATCGGGAGTTCACATGCCCGATCGACTATATATAAGTCCAACTTCATGCTACCCTCTTTAGCCACTTTCAATGGGTATTCGATAACAACAAAAGAGAAAAAGATGCGAGAATCGAGCGTCCGTTAAAAGGTGCCTGGTCAAAAAAGAGCCGTGGGCTCAATTTCAGTTCGGCGTTCCGTTCAGGTCGGTTTAAGTGTTGAAAGACTTACACACACACACACACACACCCTCCAGTATACCCTCCAGAATATCGTCCATTCTTGATTCGGTCAGCCGTAAAGTTAATAAAGCGCCCTGAAGGCGATAAACAATTTGCGTTGGCGAAAAAAAAATCGCAATGGGGTTAAGGGTGATTCTCCATTGATGTTGTGTTGTGTGTGTGTTGCCCGGAGGTGTGCTTTATCTCTCTCTCTCTCTCCCTCTGTCTCTATTTACAGTCTCGGCGGCTTCAACGGACTGCGAACTTGAAATTCTAATTGGCATTATATGCCCACGGACCACGCCCACTCTGCCACACACAACAGCAGCGAGGAGGCATGAGGGGGATTGAGCAGGGGAAGGGGCCGTGGGGGTATGGCCGTCAAACAGGTGCGAAATCGTTGACGAGTTCTCACGAATACGTTTAATCCGCTTTCTGATTTTCGTTGCAATCGCACACGCCGATGGACGAGGGAAGTGGATGGGGGTGGGGGAAATAGGCAGAAGGGAAGGGCGGGTGGGGTCTACAGAGTGTTGTATCATGTGTGGA
Source organism: Drosophila trichaetosa (assembly GCA_035043205.1). Taxonomy (NCBI): domain Eukaryota; kingdom Metazoa; phylum Arthropoda; class Insecta; order Diptera; family Drosophilidae; genus Drosophila; species Drosophila trichaetosa. The sequence continues at coordinate 21,619 of JAWNNE010000348.1, forward strand.
TTAAAAGCGCACAGTGTTGCAAATTAATTTCGCTGCAAGTCTGCTGCCAACCAGCTGACACTGACAGAAAAGTTTGTGCACCCGAAAAGCATTATTTATATAATTTATTATTTTATATCAAATCCAGTTTCTAACTTTTAGCTATAGGTTATAGTAGTCCGATGTTTTTTGTTAGTCCAAATCTGAGTAGCACAAAAAAATCACTGATTTAGATAAGTTGATGGGCAAAATAGATTATTCACAAAAATATTAGGTATTTAAAACATAAAAATCCTAAATACTATAAAAATGTTCTGGTTGTTAGAAATAATTTGTAAATAAATTATTAAAAAACAAATTTATGCTCACTAAAATTTAGAAAGAAATAAAAAACGAATGAATGCTTTATTAAAGTTTATAAATAGTCGGCAAAAAAAGACTTTTAAATTCAGGACTACAACTTTTTCTGAGTGTAGTCCACTCCACTCTATAGTCTGTCTGTCTGCTTGCCGGGCTGTGTGTCAGGTTTTGGGGCAAGGCATGTTGTATTCCCTTCACACCCCCTTCAGCGGAGCTCTCGCCTTCTTTCGCTCGTCTGACCGCAAAATGTTAAAGCGGCGTGACTTTCATTTAATTGTCTGTCTGATTGTTTGAGTGTGGTTTCTGTTTTCGTTTTTAGAATCGCTCCGGAATGGTACAAAAACACTAGTTCCATTTCAGCATAACAAGCAATTTGTCGAAAATTGAAATTAGAATCGCTTTTTGTCGTTGCTGTTGTTGTTATGATTTAGTTACTGTCCACCGTTGCCAATTTTACTACAATTTCACTTTTCCTGCATACGTTAATTAGTTATCTCAATCATTTAGAATCCGGAATTCAGAATTGAGTTATGTGGTGGACAAGTATTCATAGCATTAAGCAAATAACACAATGCAATTAACATTAACACGGTTGCATTGAGCTCGATTACATGCAGCGCGCTAAAGGTCGATAACTTACATAAGCTTAACATGAACGTGCAATACTCTTTGTGGAGATGGATAGGCAGGCTTAAAGTGGCTGCCAGAACACATGGTACATGGTACACACCCTGTACATGGCCTTAGCATTTTATTCTATTTGTACGCAATTTGAAAATGCGCTTTGGAAAACGTCTTTGGCAAAAGCAACAAATCAAATGCAACTCGTCGGATCAGAGCTGGTTTCTTGCATCTCTTTATTTCCCATTATGCCTTCACCTGCTCTCAGCAGTCGTCATATCCTCCACTTTGTCCATTCACAGCCAGAAAATAAATGGACAAATTACAGTTACACGTAACTGTTCTCTTTGTTTGTTTTACGTATTTGTTTTGTGTATTTTCTTCCCGCTGGAATAGTGGAAGTTCTTAGTGATATAAACAAATTATAGTTCAATTCATGCTTGCGCACACTTCGACTTTTTAATCAAATGCATTTAATACTATTATGTATTTCTTTAGGCTCGAGCAGGGAGCTCTTTAAATTACGACATATTCCCATTCCAATTTGATAAGCGAAAGGACTCGTTTAACAACTCGTTGGGTTCCATTTAAAAAAAATAAAAAAAATGCGATTACGACGGGCATTATCATAAAAACCTAAAAATACATACATAAATGCCGATTAAATCTTTATTTTCTGCCCTGACGCACGCAACATAGCCAGTGGGCAGCAAAAGGGCCAGTGGAGGGGTTCAGAATATTCGGTTACACTTCAGTTCTTTTTTTCATTGTGTCTGTGTGTGTCTGTCTTGGAATATATTCTTTCTGATTTAAATACATGAATTATAATTGTATATTTACATGCAGACTGATTAAAGCTCTTTCTTCTGCAGTCTGGCAACTCTTACGAAATTAGTGCTAACGCTCTCTAGCTGCTTGCTGTGCACTTCCGCGCAGCGTTGCCATCCTTTTTACATACTTTATCTATAATTATTAATTGTTTGGGTGAATAAGAACAGAACAGAGTATTGCTCAGTCGGTTGATAATTTTCTTATAGTATTGGTTTATCTCCTCCTCCTCCTCTTCCAAAGTTTTGAGTGTTGACAGACATGTGACAGCGGTTTGGGGCGTGCTGCCTGATCGTGCAACCTGATGATTTAATAACTGGCAAATCCTGATTACAAGAGCAGGGTTGTATTTCGCGTCCAGTTCCGAACCGGCAATAGAGGCTGCAAAATTTAAAGACGGCAAGTTTGTAAATGCTTTGCGGCAGGGTGAGTGGTGAGTGACAAGATGTGGCAGGGGTAGGGTACAAAACTAACCACCAAGGATAACGGTGCTTGTTGCTTCCACGTTGCTGTTGTAGTTGTACTTTTTGCTGTGTGTGCAGCGTGTGTGTGATTGATGACAACTCGAATAAGCGATGATTGATGCTTATTTTACACTTTACGTTACAACACACGGCGACACATGTTTATTTATGCATGTGTGTGTGTGTGTGTGTTGGGATTTTTGGCTGGCTTATATATTGGGATTATTGCGAGGCACACGTTCAAGCGTCTCCAGACGATGACAACAACAACAACAACAGTCGCAATCATCAATGTCAGCAGCCAGCGAGTGTGTGTGTGTGAGTGGTGAGTGTGAGAGAGTGGAATGGCAAACTCTCTTAGTGTTGGTAATTGTTTGTATATCCATGCATGCATGTGCATGTGTATGCCCGTGCGTGTGTGTGTTTGTGAGGTGTTGTTGTGGTTTACTTATTGCTATTCTGCAATACATCATCGGCTGGCAGTTATCGCCAGGCTGGTGCTGCAGCGGGAGAGGGATTGCGAACGGTAGATTCTGTAGTAGAGCTTAACTATAGCGACGCCCTCCCTCCTGCTACCCTTCCTTCCCGTTTATTTCCACAACAAAATTGAACTAAAAATCGCCGTTTAGTTGCCAACTTTAAAATGCAGTTTTCAACTGGATATAATGAAAATTTACAAATTACTCACTTAATTCGAGTGCTTTGCTTGTCATCGAGTTGTCATTGTTATCGGTGTCAATTATTGCATTCAATAATGACACATACTAAGTCTAAATTCATGTCGCACACCGCAAACTTATGATGAATGATTTATGGCAGCGATCATTAATAAATTTTAGCTTAGTTTAGTTTAGTATTTGTATAAATGCGAAATAACTCATTAAAGCAGCAGCCTATGTGAGTGACAAGCAGTGAAGACAGCTGCCAGCCCTGGTTACGTCGACATTCGCTATTCCAGTGAATGGCGATTAATCGATCAGCTGAAGTCATTGAACTGGCCGAATTTATAAAAATATTTGTATTTGTAATTGAAATATGTATATTATGCATTTGATTTATTATTGCGAACAACAAAAAAAAGACACTGTTTTTGGCACACTTGCACATTCATGTTAATTGCGGAGGCAGTTTTATGGTTGTTGCGGACGCGCAGTAAAGATGGCGGCCGGCGCAGTGCGTGGACGCGGGGGCGACCGTTGCGTGACGTCAGAGGCCAGTGACAGTGGCCAGAGCTGCAAATACACACAATGAGAGCGATGAGAGCATGAGTGTGAGCGAGATGAGAGAAGAGTGCTGGCTCACCTTTCTGTGTGCGCGTCGAAAGCGCTGACGATGCACCTGCGCCAATTTACCGTTGGAGACGAAAGTGCGTTTGCGCCGCTGCCAAGACTGCAAGGGAGGGAATGAGACAGAGGCAAGTGCGAAGTGAATTTCTTTGTTTGTATGCGCATGTATGTAAGTAGGCATGTTTAACAGTTTGCGTAAGCAAAAGACAGAATGAGGCAGGGCATATTCATGCATATGTGGATAGAGTGAGAGAAAGGTATGCGTACACTCAGAGAAAAAAGCGCACTGAAACGAGAAAATACTTTCTAATAAAAAAACAAAAAAAACGTTGCACATATTTAAAAATTATTTCTAAAAATCACAGCAATACTCTTTTTGTGTATACAGTTGCGGTCAATATAATAGTAGTGAAACTTCCCGTTTGAGAAAAGAAAGTAATAAAATACACCCACAGATCATATATAGTTTTTAGAAATATGATTTAGTCACAGGAAAAGCAAAGAAATCACAGCTAATCCACAACTATTATTTTGACCGGCTTATTTGTGGTAAATTTAACGATTTTGATTTCATTTTGAATTAAATGTTAATAATTTTACAGCCGATGTCAGTCTGCACTTATATTATCTTGATCGCCTCTTCTTCCTTTACCTGCAGATTGAGATCATATTTGATGCGCTGCGCCAAGGCTGGCGCTCGAGCGTGCAGCTGACGTTGCAGCCAGGCCAAGCCGTGCCACACATCCCGTTCGTGTCCCAGATGGCACATGTGCAGCGGACAGCCGCAATCGTTGGCCAGCTGCTCGAGCCGGAAGGCATGCGCCACGTCGTAGAGCTGGACGCCATCGCAGTGGCGCCACGAGACCAGCAGCACCGGCTTGCCACGCAGCTCGCGATGCTCCAGGCAGCGCTGCAACAGCCGAAAGCTAACCAGGAGCTCCTCGTAGCTGTCGCTCATTTCGTAGCAAAAGATGAGCGCATGGCAGCTGGCATAGTAGTGTGGCCAGATCCTCTGCATATCCTCGCTGCCGCCCACCTTTAAACCGAACACATTTATTTACATATATTTATAATTTTTTAGATGATGTCACCTCGGTGAGGAGCAGCAGGCAGGCGGCGTCCGGCTGGCAGCGATAGCAGCGCACCCCATTTGTGGGTCCCAAATCCGCCGCGTCGCGCTCCTCTCCGCTGAGCAGATGTCCCAATTGGGTCTTGCCGCTGCCAGCGGTACCCAACAGCAGCACCTTGAAACGCTCCGTGGCAGCAGGCCCAGAGCAGCAGCAGCAGCACCAGAAACAGGAGCAGGAGCTGGCACACCAGGAGCAGCGGCGCAGCTTAGCGCATCGCAGACCCATTCAGAGGCACATCTCGTTCAAATATGTTTGCAAGTATGTTTAATCAATTTCAGTTCTTTGCTCATGTTTCTTTAACTTCTTTTGTTTGTTTACAAGCAACCAATTTGCCACAGCTGACTTATTGGTTGCCGCGGGCAACAAGCGTGCTTTTTGTGTTTTGGTCAATTCATGCTGTCACCAAGCAACTTTGTCGCTGTTAAAAACAGTTAATACAAATTTGTATACAGTTTGTTAAAAGCATTTTATTTTAACTGCAGTTCGAAACGGAAACGTTTTAGTTCAAAAAAGCACAACAGAGAGCTGTTACACAACAGTGGCTGTTAGTAAACAGTTGCTGTTAGTTAACAGCTGCCTTGATTTCGAAAAAGCTGCGTTCGCAATGCGTGTTGACAGACGTTGCCGCTAGATGGCGTTTTTGTGTTGTCCCAACATATTCGAAAGTTGGGTTTTCTTAAATTACCATTTAATACTTTATAAAAAAGCCTTCAAAATGTAAAACGTTGGGAATTTCTTAAAAGTGATAAACGGTAGTTTGAAAAAAAAACCCACTATCAAAGTCAGCCGATTCAGATCTGGAAAATGTTTAAATGTGAAGAATTGTTAACATGGAAAACACTAGTGAAAGGCTGCACAATTTATCATAGCTTTTTATTCCCTCTTGAGTATTAAGATTTAAGAAAAAACAATTTATAAATACTGATCAAGAAAATTTTGTACCTACGCCAAAATTTGTAACTTTTTATCCAAAATCATCAAATGTTTCAAAAATCAGCGATATTTCATAATGATGTTACTTCTAGAAAAAAAACTACATTCAAATACATAAAAAACGGGAATCGGAATCAATATTCTTGTTCAAATTACTGCCCTTAAAAAGTTTCGGTGTGAATCAGTCGATATTTTCCGCAACATATCCCCTCCAGAATATTACTTCAAATACAGGGTATCTTCAAATCGAGCTGCACCAGTGAGAGAACTCATTTCATTTCATTATCCCATTGCACAAGATATTTCTACATTTGGGAACTGCAGCTCAGCGCAAATGGCGCAAATAATGCAAAGCTTTAGCCGTGATTATAAATTAATGAAGGATTAATTAGTGTGCTGCGAAGAACAACAACGACAACAACAGCAGGCATCAAGTACAGTAAACACACATACACCAAGAAATCCCCCATTGATGTGAAATTCCATCAACTTTGGCACAATTACCCGCAACAAACTCTTCATTTTTGTATTTTCTGCTTTTTGGGGGTGAGGAACCCCAGCTCTTTGTGCTGATGCATTGCATTATGCCGCCCCCGCAACCGTCAGCTCTGCACACTCGAAAGCACCCTGTCCCCACAAAAAAAAAATGAAAAAAAACGCACCCCAGCCAAATTGAAAAGTAAGCAAGCTAAACGCTCCCCAACTTTGTGTCAACCTACTTGCTGTTCTTCTTATGCTCCCCAAAAGTCTGCGTAGCCTTGAGGCTGACTGGCAAAACTCTTTTGTAAAGCCAAGCACAACCCTCCCCCGCCGCCCGTCCCCCACCGAGCTACCCCTAAATGAATATGATGTTGTCAGTTAGTCATTCAGTCAGTCTGATGTAGGCAACACTAGTTCGTCTGGCTGCCTCGCCGTCCATTTTAATATGCACATTAATGCGGCACAAAGCGTCGTGAAAAATGACAACTTGGCACTGTGTGCGCTGCCACGAGGGGGTTGTACTCCGAGGGGGAAAGGTGAGACGCCTTAGAGTCTCTGAAGACGCTCGTTCGTGCCAAAAGGTGCAGAGTTGAGAGAGAGAAAGAGAGAGAGAGAGAGGGTGGGGAGCGAGAGGGAGAGAGACATATGCAAATAGCTGCTTGATTGCCTGCACATATCTCAAACATTCCATTTGAAGCTGGGCACACACGTGTGCGAGGGCAGTTTGTTAAGTTCGTCAAGTTGTCCAGCGAGTAACGACAATTTGTTTTTGACATAATTTGCAAATGAAAACCGAATCAGAGTGCATTTAGAAGTGCATTGTTCTAGAAGTCGAGCTTTCATGAATTAGCCCTGTTTTTTTCGTATCAAAAATCGAAAGTTTCCCACCAATCCATTATAAACTTTGGCTTAAATACTATTTTTTTCATTTGTGTTAAATATTTTGAAATTTTTTTTGTATTTTTTTTAAAACTTTATAATAAAAATTAATTTATATTCCTAATTTCAAGTCTCTAGTTCTTATAGCCTCTGAGAACACAGACAGACAAATAGCTGATCAGCTTGGCGATGTCTGCTGAAACTGTTCAGTTGACCCTCGCATGTGTGTTTGCTAAAGCTTAAGTTAAATATTTGTGGCAGAGTGGCAGAGTTGCCCAGCAGAATGGCAGCTAGCTAAATGAAGCGACACCGCGTAATCATTTGTCCTTGCATCCTTGGGACGCACTAATGCAATAAATGAGGGACAGGAGAAGCAGGAGAGCAACGAAGAGGAGAAGCAGGACTATGAGGAGCAGGGGGAGCAGCCGACGAGAGGCAGGAAGAGCTTCAATGTCCGCCACACTGTCAGCGGGATTCTAACTTTGGCTATCCGGGGCGGTGGCTTCACCTGCTGCTGTTCGCTGGTCCGCACACACACACGCACACACACACACAGAGTCATGGGGCTACGGTTCAGCTGCGGCTTTATTCGATTATTTGTGCGCAGCAGCATCATTTCGTTTGCTTTCCGGTTGTTTTCCTTTATCCTTGGCGACTGGGTGACTGGGCGACAGCCTCCTGGACGCGACTCCTCTTTGACTGTGTGCCACACGGCGACGTCATATTTCCTTTGCAACGCGACTTTTCTGCTTTTCTACCCTAGCCCAGAGGCATTCGCGTTTTGTTGTGCCAGTTGTAGGAGACACGCATCTATTTGATTAAATGCCGCACCTTTGATAACGGTCTCACTCTGGAAACTTTGCACATATCCTTCGAAAACTGATATGTCCAATTTCCGGTGGGCTTTTTGGATATCTTTCGATTCCGCAAATATTCTTTCTAAGGTGGTAAAAATAGTTGCCTAATTTTTATATGTTTACGCAGAATACTTACAATAAGTTTTTAGTTACTTAACTTATTTATTAACTTTTTAGAAATGTTTTTCCCTCAATAGCACAAAACATTTTTAGATAAAAATAGAAAAAATATATAGAAAACTTAAAACAATTTGTAGGTATTTTTGTGTACTTATTGTACTTTTTTCTCTGAGTGTCTAAAATTGGTTAGACCCTCACTACTTATTGGGGATTCAAACTCGTTATCCTTCTTTATTATATTATTTCTTTCTTTCAGCATTTTAAATGAATATATAAAAAACAAAAAGTGCTTTCCTATTTTTAATTTTATTTTTTTAAATGAAAGAAATGTCTAATTTTTGGAAATTTATTCGTATATCTATAATTTATTTCTAAACGCTTGAACAGCTATCCAGTTTTCCAGGCGATATGATTTTTTCTAAGGTTATCTGACTGTAGCTCCCATAATTTTCCATCTCTCTTTTCGAGTTGGTCGTATCAGACTTTTCAGTTACTAAAGTCAATATGCTTAAGCCGATGGGTCTTTAATTTCCTGTTACCAACAAGGGCGTAGTCAATTAAAGGATCACTCTTGCTGCTCCTGGATCGGATAACTATATCATATGGATCTTCAAAGGGTATGCAATCTTCGGCATTGCTTAGACTTGGCTACCTTTTCTTCTTTCTTGTGTGGGTTTTGGTTTTTGTGTTGGGGTTTTTTTTCTATTTTTTTTTTTTTTTGAATTTAGCTCGGCGAGTCACTTGTCGAGTCGTTCACCAGGAGCTTGGAACTGGGCGCGCCAGCTTGCCTCGGATTTCATTTCCGGCATGTTGCGGTTACGTTAAGTAACGGAGATTGCATCGCTAATGATGCAATTGTGTTTGGCGGAAATGAAAGCGGTTTCGTGTGACGACTTGCCAGCCCTAAGTCGACCACAACGACACACACACACACACACATACACACACAGGCACAGACAGACTCGCACACCTGCGGCAGACAGCAGCTTGTAAGAATTGCGCGTTGCCAGGCAGCCATCTCGAAAGCCAATGAAGCAGAAGGAAAACTGTAAATTAAAAACTATGCGCTTGTGTTAATTGTATTTGGTGCCTCGAAGCGGAAGTGCATGCAGCATGCTACACTCAGAGAAAATATTCGCTCCAAATTTTGGGTAATCGCCAAGGTCAACTTCTTATTCAGCAGCTATCTTTTAACAGTTTTTGGTTTTTTTTTAAAAACCATAAATTTTTTTATTTTAATTTCCCGTGATGATTTATGTATGTCTGCTTTTATTAACCAACATGTGTATTTTAAGATTCATATAAACATGTCTCATTTAATTTGAAAAACTTATAGTTTACTTTTTGTTTGTATGGCGATTTCAAATTGCGACTCTTTAATTTTTTAATTTAATATATTTATGTTTAATTTTTTGCCATTTAATTCTTCACATTTATCAATATGTAAGATTTATTTGTTTAAACATTTCAAATTAAAAAAAAGATTTTTAATTTTTTTTTTTTTATTAAGAAATTATTTTAAGAAATTAAAATTGTTCTTGATTTTAGAGCGATTTTCATATCAGTGGGATTTTTGTTCTAGGTGTAAAAGCAACTGGAAGCGCTCTGTGCTGTCCGATGACAGTTCTCTCCTCGCTGATCTAATAACATAATCATAATCATGGGGCACACAAGAGAAATCTGATTGAGTGGATTGAGGACTGATTTCAAAGCAGATTGAATGATGAAGCAGGCCTCGCTCTCAACTCTCTGAATACATTCAAAGATTTTCATTTGGCAACTTTCAATACAGGACGAAAGTGTTTGTTTTTATTTTATTTTTTCGTTCCAACACAAATAAGTACAAAATTGGGTGGAATTTATGAGATTTCCCATGGAAAATATGCACAAGGAGCAGAATCAAACGACGAGCGGCGGTCCGACGCCACAGAATGATTTGAACAATACGCCGGTACATCTGCGACCCGGTTTCAGTGGACAGCAGCCAGTGCCACAATACGATCCCCGTGATTTTGGACTGACGGGCAACGAGGAGTGGCGTCATCCGGGCTTCTTTCGCAACCTAACATGTTTGTAGTAGCCGTGCAGCTGTGTAGCATTCTGACCAACCCTAACCCAATTGCAGATGAGACTGACGCTGAGCCCCAGCAGCAGCAGCGACAAACCATATGTATTCCACAGCAGTCCCTCAATCTGAGCAATCTGTCGGAGGAACGACTGGCGGACATGTCGGCACCAGCTTTCAATATAACCATGCCCTCACATCAGTCCAGATCGAATGTGGAGTACCTGGCCTATATATCGCCACCAGATATGGACGACAAAGAAAAGGAGTCGGAAACACATCAGGATAGTGTCTGTTTTCAGATTGTGGACAATTTGAAGTACGAGTGTGGAGATACTCTACTAGATCCATTGGTCAGTAACGCTCCAATGCCTTCTCAACAAGTAAGCAAAGCATAGCCTATTTAAAAAAACGCATTTTTATACCCTGATCTCATTCCAAGCAGCAGATGAAAGTATTATACATATATATATTTGATTATATTATTAACAGCCGTGTTGATCTACAATTAGAAAGACTGTCTTGTTTTTAGATATGTAGGAATACCTGTTTCTTACATATAAGAAAAACCTTATCCTAAATCGGTTATCCCAAAAATATGTTTATCATCTTGAACAAAATGCAAAACATTAAAAATCTGAATTTTTAAGGTCGAGCTCTCTCCACTACAGCCTTCCTTTACTTGTCGTATTATTGACAACTTATTCCATCCGCAGGCCAACAGTGTCCAAACAACGCATCGCAAGATAAACACCCATCGTGATCAGAGCGAAAATATATCCAGTCAGGTGGAGGAACAGTTGGACGATATATCGATGCCATCATTCCAAGACACATCGATGCCTGCGATGAGTACACGTATTGCTGAGGCTCGGAACATGACAACTGAACGCCTGGAGGACCAAAGAGCTCCCTCTTTTTTGGCCAACTCGAGAGCTTCAAGAGGAAGAACTCCGACACGTCAACAGCAAACGATGCCATCCCAGAATATCTGTGATATTTCTGCTCCATCATTTGGAAGTACCAGACTTGGTCAAATGACCAACTCAGGTCGAGGACCCTCTAATAATGAGTTCATAGAGGACATAAGCATGCCTTCCTTCTGGGGAGTATCGGGAGCCTCCAGAGGAAGAACTCCCACACGTCAACAGCAAACGATGCCATCCCAGAATATCTGTGATATTTCCGCGCCATCATTCGGAAGTACCAGACTTGGTCAAATGACCAACTCAGGTCGAGGACCCTCTAATAATGAGTTCATAGAGGACGTCAGCATGCCTTCCTTCGGGGGAGTATCGAGAGTTTCAAGGAGAAGAACTCCCACACGTCAACAGCAAACGATGCCATCTCAGAATATCTGTGACATAACTGCTCCACCCTTCGGAAGAACCGGATTTGGTCAAATGACCAACTCAGGTCGAGGACCCTCTAATAATGAGTTCATAGAAGACGTCAGCATGCCTTCCTTCGGGGGAGTATCAAGAGTTTCAAGAGGAAGAACTAGGACACGTCAACAGCAAATGATGCCATCTCAGAATATCCGTGATATTTCAGCTCCATCATTCGGAAGTACCGGACTTGGTCAAATGACCAACTCAGGTCGAGGACCCTCTAATAATGAGTTCATAGAGGACGTCAGCATGCCTTCCTTCGGGGGAGTATCAAGAGTTTCAAGAGAAAGAACTAGGACACGTCAACAGCAAATGATGCCATCTCAGAATATCCGTGATATTTCAGCTCCATCATTTGGAAGTACCGGACTTGGTCAAATGACCAACTCAGGTCGAGGACCCTCTAATAATGAGTTCATAGAGGACGTCAGCATGCCTTCCTTCGGGGGAGTATCAAGAGTTTCAAGAGGAAGAACTAGGACACGTCAACAGCAAACGATGACATCCCAGAATATCTGTGACATAACTGCTCCACCATTCGGAAGTACCGGATTTGGTCAAATGACCAACTCAGGTCTAGGACCCTCTAAGAATGAGTTCATAGAGGACGTCAGCATGCCTTCCTTCGGGGGAGTATCGGGAGCCTCCAGAGGAAGAACTTCCACACGTCAACAGCAAACGATGCCATCCCAGAATATCTGTGACATAACTTCTCCATCATTCGAAAGTACTGGACTTGGTCAAATGACTAACTCAGGTCAAGGACCCTCTTATAATGAGTTCATAGAGGACGTCAGCATGCCTTCCTTCGGGGGAGTATCGGGAGTTTCAAGAGGAAGAACTCCCACACGTCAACAGCAAACGATGCCATCCCAGAATATCTGTGACATAACTGCTCCATCATTCGGGAGTACCGGACTTGGTCAAATGACCAACTCAGGTCGAGGACTCTTTAATAATGAGTTCATGGAGGACGTCAGCATGCCTTCCTTCGGGGGAGTATCGGAAGTTTCAAGAGGAAGAACTCCGACACGTCAACAGCAAACGATGCCATCCCAGAATATCTGTGACATAACTGCTCCATCATTCGGGAGTACCGGACTTGGTCAAATGACTAACTCAGGTCGAGGACCCTTTAATAATGAGTTCATAGAGGACGTCAGCATGCCTTCCTTCGGGGGAGTATCGGGAGCCTCCAGAGGAAGAACTCCCACACGCCAACAGCAAACGATGCCATCCCAGAATATCTGTGACATAACTGCTCCATCATTCGGAAGTACTGGACTTGGTCAAATGACCAACTCAGGTCGAGGACCTTCTAATAATGAGTTCATAGAGGACGTCAGCATTCCATCCTTCGGAGGAGTATCGGGAGTTTCAAGAGGAAGAACTCCGACAAGTCAACAGCAAACGATGCCATCCCAGAATATCTGTGACATAACTGCTCCATCATTTGGAAGAACCGGACTTGGTCAAATGACCAACTCAGGTCGAGGACCCTTTAATAATGAGTTCATAGAGGACGTCAGCATGCCTTCCTTCGGGGGAGTATCGGGAGCCTCCAGAGGAAGAACTCCCACACGTCAACAGCAAACGATGCCATCCCAGAATATCTGTGACATAACTGCTCCATCATTCGGAAGTACTGGACTTGGTCAAATGACCAACTCAGGTCGAGGACCCTTTAATAATGAGTTCATAGAGGACGTCAGCATGCCTTCCTTCGGGGGAGTATCGGGAGCCTCCAGAGGAAGAACTCCCACACGCCAACAGCAAACGATGCCATCCCAGAATATCTGTGACATAACTGCTCCTTCATTCGGGAGTACCGGATTTGGTCAAATGACCAACTCAGGTCGAGGACTCTCTAATAATGAGTTAATAGAGGACATAAGCACGCCTTCTTTCGGGGGAGTATCGGGAGTTTCAAGAGGAAGACCTCCGACACGTCAACAGAAAACGATGCCATCTCAGAATATCCGTGATATTTCCGCTCCATCATTCGGAAGTACCGGACTTGGTCAAATGACTAACTCAGGTCGAGGACCCTCTAATAATGAGTTCATAGAGGACGTCAGCATGCCTTCCTTCGGGGGAGTATCGGGAGTTTCAAGAGGAAGAACTCCCACACGTCAACAGCAATCGATGCCATCCCAGAATATCTGTGACATAACTGCTCCATCATTCGGAAGTACTGGACTTGGTCAAATGACCAACTCAGGTCGAGGACCCTTTAATAATGAGTTCATAGAGGACGTCAGCATGCCTTCCTTCGGGGGAGTATCGGGAGCCTCCAGAGGAAGAACTCCCACACGCCAACAGCAAACGATGCCATCCCAGAATATCTGTGACATAACTGCTCCTTCATTCGGGAGTACCGGATTTGGTCAAATGACCAACTCAGGTCGAGGACTCTCTAATAATGAGTTCATAGAGGACGTCAGCATGCCTTCCTTCGGGGGAGTATCGGGAGCCTCCAGAGGAAGACCTCCGACACGTCAACAGAAAACGATGCCATCTCAGAATATCCGTGATATTTCCGCTCCATCATTCGGAAGTACCGGACTTGGTCAAATGACTAACTCAGGTCGAGGACCCTCTAATAATGAGTTCATAGAGGACGTCAGCATGCCTTCCTTCGGGGGAGTATCGGGAGTTTCAAGAGGAAGAACTCCCACACGTCAACAGCAATCGATGCCATCCCAGAATATCTGTGACATAACTGCTCCGCCATTCGGAAGTACCGGATTTGGTCAAATGACCAACTCGGGTCGCGGACCCTCTAATAATGAGTTCATAGAGGACGTCAGCATGCCTTCCTTTGGGGGAGTATCGGTAGTTTCAAGAGGAAGAACTCCGACACGTCAACAGCAATCGATGCCATCCCAGAATATCTGTGACATAACTTCTCCATCATTCGGAAGTACTGGACTTGGTCAAATGACTAACTCAGGTCAAGGACCCTCTTATAATGAGTTCATAGAGGACGTCAGCATGCCTTCCTTCGGGGGAGTATCGGGGGTTTCAAGAGGAAGAACTCCCACACGTCAACAGCAAACGATGCCATCCCAGAATATCTGTGACATAACTGCTCCATCATTCGGAAGTACCGGATTTGGTCAAATGACCAACTCAGGTCGCGGACCCTCTAATAATGAGTTCATAGAGGACGTCAGCATGCCTTCCTTCGGGGGAGTATCGGTAGTTTCAAGAGGAAGAACTCCCACACGTCAACAGCAAACGATGCCATCCCAGAATATCTGTGACATAACTGCTCCATCATTCGGAAGTACCGGATTTGGTCAAATGACTAACTCAGGTCGAGGACCCTCTAATAATGAGTTCATAGAGGATGTCAGCATGCCTTCCTTTTGGGTTGTGTCTGTAGCTTCCAGAGCAGGAACTGGTGCATCGAAGAAATATCCTGTGCGAAGCTTGTCGCAACAAGCAAAACCCCGACGTCAACTATGTTACTCTGCATATTTGTCAAACTCTGGCAGAGGTCAATTGTCAAATGAATGCTTAGAAAATGAAACAATGCCTTCGCTTGCTGGTGCTTCAGGTCGATGGAGCAATCAACGACGACCACTCTTCAAGTCGACCCAACGCAGCGAGTTTCTTGATGATGTGGCTTCTCCGAGCTGTGGCAAGACCAGTTGCCTCCCTGGAAGTCGAAGTCAGTTGCCGAATTTAACCAGCGAGTATTTAACAGATATATCCATGCAACCAATGCAGTCAGGAATATCGCCTCGACGCGTCCAGAGTTTCCCGGCCATACCCAGTCAAGAATACATTGGTGACATAAGAGCGCCATCAATGTATTCGTGTGCCCCCACCCCCAGCCCCAGCCTCGCCTCATTAATTGATCAGCGTTGCCCAGCCGATGTGTCCTATCCAAGTGAGATGCTAGGAAATCAAAGCGCACCTTCTTATTGCGGCACCACAAATCTGACCACCATAAACCAGTCCGGGCTGGAAGATCCGATATTCAGTGCGATAGATGAGAACATCGATAATATAACAAAACCGTCGTTGCTCTCTAATGGATCCACGTTGGGAAATAATGATAAAATGTCCACAAAGATGGCTCCAGACGTAGAGCAATCAGAGGCAAGTTGTCGCCAAATCAATAAGCAATCCGATCCACTGAGCAATGAAAGTGATCGCTCCCCACAAAATAATAGCCAGGGCCAAGTACCCGTCAAGGTTGAGGTCAAGCATGTGACAGTTAGTACACCGCTGACGTCAGTGAAGTGCTCCTGTTCGGCTAATAATGTGAACGCGGAAGAAACCGCAAATAGGTGCCGGAATCGAGATCAGAATGCCACACAGCCGAATATTGAGGATATTTCGATGCCGGCCTACGAGATTACGGGCATCAGTGGGACGGGGCAATCGACAGGGCTCCTAACGGACATTAGTGAGCCTAACTATGGTGCCTCCTATCAGTCCATACAGCAGCCGAATCAAAGTGAATCCAATGTTGCCCCCAGTGGACCCAATGGACCCAATGAGACCTTTCACGGCTTTGACTCCATGGATAATTATGCGCCATTCGATGAGCTAATCAATTGGACGCCGCAAACGCAAATTTCAAATCGAGAAGCGATTCATTCTGATGCAACACCAGAATCAGAGCGCTGTAACAATGCCGCAGACGATAATACATCCAATGCAGTCCAAAGATCAGATCAGCAAACGCAATGCTATTGCAAAAAAAAGAGCAACGAACGATCGACCTAATCATCGTGATGACAATCAATTACCGCGTTTTATTCACATTGACCTGCATTTATGCTTTCAAATTCACAGTTAATTAAACACACAATTGCCCTGATATATAGAAAATCGCTCTAAATACTATAAGAATTTTTTGGTTTTTCGAGATTTACGATTCAAAAAAACAAACAAAAATTAAAAAGTAGAAATTACACCAACTATTTGTTAAATAAATACTTTCCAAAATTCAGAAGATGTTTTAATATATATTATGGCGGGATAGGTGTAACACACATAAGAAAAATAAGCACTGTAAATTTAATTTAATAAAAATAACCGAGCCTCGAATTAGAAATAATTTAGAATTTACAAATAGAGTTGCCTTTGGCGATTTTTTTCTGAGTGCAGCAGATAGCAGAAATTACGAAAAGGAAAATTGTGAAAGGAGATTAGATGGATAAAAATGCGACAAACAATAAATGTTAACTTAATTGTTATGGGGATATTCCCAACTGTTTTGAATGTCATCATTTGCAGTTGCATCCTTGCATTTTGTGTTGACTTCTTTGCATATCCTACTTCGACCTCTCTCGCCTAAGGATACTCATTTGGAAAGGAAGATTACGTTAATTGTGTTATGCGCACTTCCGCCCACTCTACACACAACAGCAACCATTCGAAACTGCTCCCATCCGCTTTGCATTTGTTGTTTCCTCCTTGATTCCTTTCCCTGGATTTTAGTTCCAAATTGTCAATAACTTTGCTATATTGAGACAATACACCCAAGGGTGATGGCAGGGGACGAGGACGGAGGCGCCTCCTTTCTTGTTGTGTGTCATAAGACAATTGAATAAATGCAAAATTATTTGAGCCAACTGCTACAAAATGGCTAACAAAAAAGATGAAGAAGAACAACAACAGCATGGCTAAGACTAAAGTGAGCGAGAAGCAATGGGAACAAAAACATAATAAAATTGAAAACAAATCAGTTCAGGAGCCAGGAAGCGCCAACGGAAGCGCCAGCGTTGATTGTTCGTCTCCTGTCGTTTGACTCTGATTGCTGTTGTTATACCCTGTAATTAAAAGAATATCAATGTGAGGATGATTTTGACTCTTTTGAAACTTCAATAATGCATGTTGCATAGTTAAGCTCGGTAGTTGAAAGATATACATATAAAGTGAAGATATTGTTATAAACTGCAAATAGGAGAATACGTTGGGGGAGTGTAATAATGAAGGGGTTTCTGAGATCAATTTAAGCTTCGATATTGGTAACTCCCTTGACTAAACTTGATAAATAACATTGGGATACAATTATCTCTGTTCAGTTTATGGGAAATGCTTCACTCTTTAAATCTAAATCAATAGATAAATAGTATTCCCTTTACGACTAGGGAACAGGGTAACTTCTACTCAAGTACTCTCTCACACTCACACACACACACAAAAACACACGGACGAGCAACATTGTGCCGCGGGAGCGTTTCGAGCGTTGTGAGAGCTATTTAAAAACAATTTATTTTTAACAACTGCCTTGCCAGAAGCAAAATCAACCTGTCGCGCTGCATGTGTGTTGTGTGTGTGTATATGTGTGTGTGGTGGTGTTTGTTCTTGGTTCACGGCTAAAAAATATGCAACAAAAAATAAAAGCGAGAACAGAGAAAGAATGTAAAAAAATGGGAAGCGTCGCGTTGTTTGGCGTCTGTCATTCAGTTAGTCAGTCAGTCAGTCCGTCGGTCAGTCAGTCAGTCAGTCAGTCATTCAGTCAGTCATTCAGTCAGTCAGGTATGCAAAACATGAAGTGCAGATGCTCCAGATTGGTTTTCCAATTACTCAACATTTCAATGCAAATAACACACAGAACCACAGCGACGGTTAACGCCAACGTTCAGGAATTTAAAAGTCAGACGCACACACACAGCTATTTACACACTCGCACACACTCGCACACACACACACATGCATATTGAAAACTTGGGCAGCTGTGCGGCGGCTAAAGCCCAATTCACATATTTCTTCGATTTTTTGCCAAAGATAAAATTTCAATCACGTTTCCTCACTTTTGCTTAACGTACGTATTTATTCATGCAAATGTGTGTGTGTGTGTGTGTGCGGGTGTAATGCAAAAGGTGTAGTGGCTGTAGCAGCAACAACAACAACATCTGCGACGCAACATAGACAAAAATCGTGTGTTCGCAAGTGTCACGGGAAAAAAATAGAAGAAAAGATAAAAAACCAAAATGATGATTTGTGTTGTGATTTTGAGTGTAAAAACGACATTAACCTAACCGAAGAAATTTCAACATTTATCTATGGTATCCAAATGCGCATAAGAGACGAACAGAGATGCCAAAGAATAAATTAATGGTTTGCCACATTCAGCTTTATGATGACTTTATATATTTCAGATCGCTTCAAATGAATCGAACTCAAAATGAGTTACAAATACAGTACTATTCGAAGGGGATCTCAAAATGAATATCAAGAACCTCGGAACCTTGGGGAACTGCTCATGCAACATAAGTGGCAAGCGCTCTAACTACCAAGTGGATATTGTGCAATAAAGTGCCGTTGATCGCTGGGTTTGTTGCACTTGGCAAATGTTGCATCAGCATATTTGGGAATATGGACGAATATGCCGCTGATCCAGCCAAGGCGGAAGCGGATAGCTTATGGTTAAATTATATATACATTTATATATTTATTTAAAGTAATTTTTGCTCTAATATATATTTCCTATAATGGGCCTTTGAGCTTGCTCTTTTATTTAACAAACATTATTTTTCTTCAACTATTATACGGAATGCTATATCAATTTTAATACGGCTTAAAACAAGTGCTAAAACCCGTACAGTTTTATATTTATTTTTTTTTCTGAGCTGAACTTTTGTTAATATATATTAAATTATGCCTAATTCAAATATGTATATGGACTGTCTTAAGGCTTCTCTGTGACTTATATTATCTTGAAATAAAGCTCCTTTTATTCATACGATATTAATTTCTCCTTGTTAAATTGCAATCTGATATTAAGCGCATCAATTTTGAATGTAGAATACAAACTAGTGAACAAACTATGACGAACATGTAGCAAGTGGCAAGTGGTAAGTGGGTCCTGCCCGGCTTAAGCAATTAGAGAACAAAATATTTGTGACGCAGGTAGTTAACACCAATTAATTTTGTGGAATGCAGAAAATCAAGCAAAAGGTGTGTGTGGAAAGCAGCAGGCAGACACGTAAGGAGAGCCAGTGAGAGAGAGAGAGAGAAATAGAGATAGAGACAGAGTGAGAGAGAGAGAGAGTGAGATAAATACACACAAAATGGCTCTTACCTTTTATCATCAACTCCATCATGGGCTGATTTACGTGGCGCATTTATTGCAAGGGCAGCCACTAAAAGTTTTTAAATTACAATTTACAGTTGCTTTGTTTGCTGTGTGTATGTGTGTGTGCCGATGTGTATGTGTATGTGAGTGTGTGTGTGTGTGTGTGTGTATTTAGTTGCTGTGTGCTCATTGTTTTTAGCATTCAAGTGGCAGTTAAAATGGCTTCAGCCTCAATTGCTGCATCCGGCAATCCCAAGAGCTGCCCCAACCACAATACCCCTCCTGCCCCCCTCCCTCTACTACCCTTGCCACCTGCCACATGCACCCTAGGATGCACCCCCTTCATGCATTAGGAAAGTTGACGTGACGCTGTGAGCGATTTATTGTTTTTGTGTAGAGAGCGTAAAATGGAACAAATTTTGCACACACACACACACACACTTACACACTGTGCCACGCCCACTTTTGGGCCAGTACCCCGCAGCAGCAACAGCAGCAGCAACAGCAGGAGACGTCATCGCGACTCGATTGCTTGCTATGCAGCCCCCCTTGCCCAACTCCTTGCAACTAGGCAGTTAATTGTAATGCTGCAAAAATCCTGTCGAAAGTTGTGCGAGTGCGAAAATGTCCACGGGCACATGCCATGCATGGCAGGCAGGGCTCTAGCAGGAGCCTGGCAGTCTGAGAGGAGCCTAGCTGCCACTTGACAGCAGAGAGTCGCCTGCGTCCCGAGTTCTGAGAGTCCTAGCTACCACAGCTCTGTAGCCCACACTCAGAAAAAAGCAACATCGTCCAAAGAATTAGAATGTTCTTAAATTTAGAAAAGCTTATTCTATATCAACAATCAAATAGTGTTTATTTCTAGAAATGCAAACCCTGATTTTTCGGAAATCTACTTTCTGAAATTCAGAAAGAATTGTAATGAAATTAACTCTCTCGACTGGCATAAGGTTCAGCTGTTGTCTGCCTTAGAGGCCAAGTAGCTAGCGGGCCAAAATCGTGTTTTTTTTTTCAAATTAAGAGTTATTTGACTTTATAAACTAAGTAAATTGTATTTCTATATTATGTAAGATCTCAAGATATACTATTGTTTAAGTAACAAAATGCTAATGTCCGATTTTGTGTTTTACGTTGTTAAGAAGACACAATCTGAAAATTTTGGAAATGTACTTTATGAATAATAATTAGCCGAAAATATGGCAAATTTCTAAAATTCAGTATGATTTTTTTCTGAGTGCAGCAAACATTCGAGTGCCCTCGCTACTTGTTTCAAATTGCAATTAGTTTTTCCCCCTTTTTTTTTGTTTTTATTTCTGTTGCGCCATCGTTTAAAGCAATTCAAAATGCAGGCATAGGTAGGGTATCTCAAAGTATGGTGTGCCCAATATAGAAGACGCATTCAATGTATTCTTCAGAGTTGATGAAATTTGCCAACTAAAAAAAATTTAATTATAGCTTAAGCGCACTACAAATGGACAAAATTCCATAATGAAAACGTGCTTGAGTATGTTACCGAGAGAGGGAAACCTCTGCGAGCCCATACATACATATATTCTTGATCTATTGCGCAATCATTTATGATAGATCCAAAAAATTATATAAGAAATAAAAAGGAAATAAAAAATAATCACTTGACCTTGAAAGAGATCACCAAGCAATAAACTATTGATCAAAAATTAAATTTAACTTTGGCAATCTTGGCAATAATTTGTAATTAAAAAAATAAAAAATTGATCAAAGCAGCCTTTTTTGAGGTCGATTACAACTAAGAATAATAACAATATAGGTCAGAAACTCACTGCAAATCTTAGCTGCTGGCAAATTGCCCAAAACGTGTTCAAATTACCCTTTAAGAGTGCTCGTGCTCAAAATATTCCGAAATCGTAACTTTGTCAAAAATGATTCGATATTCAAAAATTAGGTCTTTTTAGTCATGTCTTGACTTCTAGAATAATACCACATTCAAAGTTGAAAACCCGATTCTGTCCAAATTGTGCTCTCAAAAAGTGCTTAAGGAGATAGTCCAAATCTTTACGAAGATTTGTGGTCTTATTGACTTGAAATTACCCACGTTATCGATTTTCTGATTTGTAGCAGCCCAATAGAAGCACGTAGACGCAAATATAATCCAAGTTCTGATTTTATAGGTCTCTTCAACAAAAGTAGGGACCGTGTCCCAGAGACGGACAGACAGCATGACGTACATGGCACAAACCCAATATTGAATAATTTGATACTTTCGATATCATATTTTGTTTCAGAATTATATACATGTTTCCACATGCTAACTCACATACATAATTAAATCAGAGTCGAGTAGCGAGACTTTTCAGTTTCCAGATATATATGTATTCTTTTTTTTTTTTGGTTTTCAATGCTGAAAGCAATATTCGCACGCTCATAATTTACAATAGGAAAGTTTTCCTGCATAGGGGAAGGAAGTTGTTACTTACATTACAGATTTGCATATATTGTCTGTGTGTGTGCAGGTTGAGGAGGGGATGGAAGGAAGGGGAGGAGGCGGGGATTGGAGTTTTCTGGTTAGGCGTGCGATTTAAGACAAATTTGTCATTGCTCCAACTACAGCAAACCAAGCGCATAAGACAGGGCCCCAAGTGCGAAAGAGAACTATTTCCGAAATCGAGTGGGAAGCAGAGAGAGGTGCATGGAAAACAAAAAGGGAATAAGAAATGAAAAAATGTGTGTATATATATATATATAATATTATACCACACAGACACACACACGAACGCACAGAGTGAAAACCAAAGTAAAGTAAAAGAATTCGAAGGGAAAACTTTGCCTTCAATGAAATGAAATAAAATTGCATTACAAGGGGCACAAAACGGGGAGTGTGAATGCTTCAAGGGCGCTTGTTGCCCTTAGCTTAGGTGAAAGCGGTAGTCATTGAGGGTGTGATGGCATATATTGGTGAAGGGGAAAGGGGATGGTTTGACAGTGCGACGTGTGGGATAAAAACTTTGGGCATGCCACTAGTTTTCACAGTGCTCTGTGCGAAATGGTGGCTTAAGTAAAGTCAACGGGAGGCATAGTCCGCAATATATATATATATATATATATATATATATATTTAAACATGCATGTATATACACTTAAAATAAAAATTTTAGTGCATTCGCCGTCAAGGTCACACATCCAGAATACAAAACTAGTCTTCCAAAAACATTTTCTCTTTGTTATAGAAGTTTCTTGTTGCAATGTTTACCAATTTAAACAACTTCATTACTGAAGAAGGACCTTTAGTTAATTTACATAATTAATTATTTAAATCAATACCTACAAAAGTCGGCCGATTACTTACTAAATCAGATTGGGAGCTAGGTTTCTACGCTACAAACAAAATCTTCTTCCAACTCAGGACTCTTCGGTATTATTAATTTTTACTTTTGGAAATTTATTTTTTCATAACTGAAAACATTTGAAGAAAAATTAGAAAATTGTCTTTCATTCATTTATTTCGAAATTATTACGAAAAACCAAAACATTTTTCTAGCTTTAATTGCATTTTTTGGAGTGTAATTTGTACCTATGGCATATTTCTGAGTGTACACATATAGAGGTATAAATTTGTATAACCCGCACATGTGTCAAAGTTTTTTAACCCAATTTCCGCAATTAAGTTTATATCATTCAGCAAGCACATCAGCATGGCTCTCGCAACTTTATATATCAGTCAGTCCAAATGTGGGGTATGTGAGTGTCTGTATGCTGGTGTGTGTAACCCTATGTGTGTGTGTGTGTGTGTGTGTGTGTGTGTGTGCGTGTGTTGAGATCCGTGTCCATGTCCGGGGCGTCGACAACGACATGTAAACTTTAAACGACCTGCAGTAGAGCGTTGCACAGAGTTCGATGTGGCTGGCTGACGCCTATTATTCCATGTATGTGTGTG
Source organism: Drosophila trichaetosa (assembly GCA_035043205.1). Classification (NCBI taxonomy): domain Eukaryota; kingdom Metazoa; phylum Arthropoda; class Insecta; order Diptera; family Drosophilidae; genus Drosophila; species Drosophila trichaetosa. The sequence continues at coordinate 44,966 of JAWNNE010000348.1, forward strand.
TGTGTGTGTGTGTGTGTGTGTGTGAACTGACATTTGACAGGCACTGTATGCATATGCATGCATAAGACAAGCTGCCAGCACACTAGCAGACTATGCACACACATACGCATACTCGTAGAGGTGTTTCAACAAACAATATCAAATTTAATTGAATTACAGCTAAACAGTTTTGCAAATCCGTTTTATTTTGTTTGAGCTGTGTGTTAAAAGGAAAATTTGAAGCTTTTACCTAATTTGAAGTTTGAGGTCAAATTTTCAGCAGCACCATAATTGATTTCAATTAACAAATGGGGGAAGGGACAACTCAAAATGTAAGACATTATCTTTAAATGTGTATTGGAAAGTGTTAGAAGAAGAAGAATAACAATAGAAGTATTGTTATGTTATCACACACAAATCATAAGCAGAATATTTACAAATATTCTCGTAGAGGATTGTTTTTTTTTTATAGATTTGGATAGATTTCAAAATTTCTCAATTGATTTTTGACTGTTGGACAGTTAGATGTTATGGGAAACGATCGTTCTGGTGCCGTTGCCCTATAATAAATGCATAAGGAAATATATACTACTTTGCGATTTTTCGTTGGAAAACTCATCGTTATCTTGACAGAACAAAGTAGACAAAGAAGTCACCTGAGTAAAGTAGGTATAGTCTGAAGAGCACTCTGCCGATTTTGTGACAACGAGGAGTCATCCTTAAAGCATAAAGCACATCATGTCAGAATATGTCGCCTTAGCAAAAAAGATGAAGTATTCTAAGTGAAGTGAAGTATTTTCATTCGAGTAAGAACTACTTCTGGTTGATGGAAGAAACCATTGGCTCAGAAGGCGGTACGATAAATCAATAATAATAATAATGATACTGATATTAATAATAATAATATTAATAAATATAATATTATACAAAATTGTCAAGTGTTTTACGTGTTGTTTTTATACATGTATACAAATACATATATATATATTTTCTTTTGTATATCATGAATCCCGTCGGGATTCATTCAGTGAGTCATTCATATCGTCATTTCAGTCAAATTATAAAAAGAGGCCAGCAAACAGTAAACAATACTTCAATTAATTACAATTGCGACTTATAAAAAGTCGCTGATAATACAGCATTCCATTAAGAAATTAGTATTTGGCGAGACGTAAGTGGGCTAATATTTGAAATCTTAAAGCGCTTGCATGCAGTCAGGTCACAGACCCCATTCGCAATACACATACACACAAACACACACACACACACACACACATACACACACATACATACAAAGAAAAAGACAGACAGATACAGAGACATGGGCTTAAGGAAGGAAGCACTGCGATTGTCAAAATTATTCAAAGGATGTTCAGATAGACGATGAAGGACGGAGACAACGAACGTCTAAGAGAGACGCAGACAGACAGACCGACAGATAGACAAACAGAGAATAAAAAACAAAAAATAATAATAAGAAATAAAGAAAAAGCTGCATTAAATCTATGCTTGTTTGTTTTTCATATGTATTTGCAAACAAGGACACACCAGGATGAGCGTCACATGTGTAACCAACAGCTGTCACTGTGTATGCGAGTGCGAGTGTGTGTGTGTGTGTGTGTGTGTGTGTGTGTGTGTGAATGTGGTTGTGTATGTGCAGCGCAGCTTTATGTTAGTGGAAAAAATAATTCTAACAGCAACTCAAACAAACAAACAGCCAAACAAACAAAACAGCCAAACAGCCAACACAAAAAGCGGCCCAAGTGCTGCACACATACATATCTATATATGTATGTATGTGTCTGTATATATATGTGCATACATGCCTGTACAATAACAACAACAGCCAGAAGAGAGAGTTGTTCAAATTCAAGATACCCTGGAATGTCTTAGAACATTATTCTAAGTATTTGTTTTATTACTAGCTGTGCTGATAAGATAATGCTCAAGATTTTTGGGGTTTAGTTTGTCTCCACTAAGGACGGTTATTATTGCCATTGATTAAATCGTGAGTTATAAGTGGTGTGAGTCAATAGACAAAACAAAAAAAGAAGATGAAATTGCCATGATATTTACAAAATCGCCATACTTTTGGAGGCAAGCGCAGCTCACCGTTTTATCTATTTACGAATATTTCTAATGAGCAAGATTGTGACTCTTCTTTTCTTGGCATTTTTAGAATTTCGAAAAAATACGTTTAATTTCCAAGGACTGTTTTTTATATGTGTACACAGACAATATTAAAAAATTAGTTATTTTTGTTAACAAAATTATTTTCAAACAGTGGTATAATTTTAAAAAAGTTTTTTTTTCCTCTAAATATAATGGTTTTCTTTTTAGCCTTTTAGAAATGTATATTTTAATAATAGGAAACATTAAACAAAATAAAACAGCCTTTGAAAACCGATTATTTTTTTTATTTCTTAGATTTTTTTTTCTCTGAAGACCAGAAAATATATCTTTTTCCGGCGATTTTCTAAATGGCAGATGTCTTATATACATATCTTTCTCAATTTAGGATATATATATACATATGTATATTTATATAAATATATAGAACTAGATCTCAGTAGGCTAGCTTCAAAACAGCTTAGACGCATATTCAAATTTTGACTATATTACAGGATATGAAAGCGTATTCAATTCCCTGTCTCCATCACACATACACACATGAAGAAAGGAAGAGAGAGAGAGAGAGAGACAAAGAGAGAGAGAGAGAGATAGAGAGACACGGAGACTTCAGGCGTGAGCTTGGCGCAGCATTTGATGTTTGTGCTGTGCAAACTTTGGCACGCAAAACTTGGGCCAAAAGACACCTGAGCGTATGTGTTATCCACTTGTTCAAGCCCCCCCTCTCCTATACACAATACTTTCCCCTTATGAATATAGCGCCTAGACTTCTTCCATTCCCATTCGCATTTCATTTCATTCTGTACATCCTTCTGCTTGGCATCTGCATCTGGCTAAAGATCGATCATGTGTTTGAAAAGCGCTAACACAAGATGAAATATGTACGTGGTGGGTGTGTGTATTGTGTGTTGAGTGTTTGGGGGCCAGATATTATTGGGAGTCGCTTAGGTATTTTCGACTTACCTCTCTCCCTCTCCCCCGTTCTATTTCTCTATCCTTATGCCAATTTTGTTTGCATACTTTTCATTCAAAAAATGTATTTAAGGCAATTTTTTCTTGTCATTGCCTGTGGGATGTTTGCTGTCAGGTGTGTGCGAGTGCTTTGTGCGTGTGTGTGATTGTGTATGTGTGTGTGTCTACATTCAATCACATTTAATTTCAGTTCACACTGAGTGTGCCTGAGTGTATTTGTGGCATTTGTCTACCGATTGACCTATTTTGTAGTCACAAGTAAATTTGTTTATATTTGGCTCGAATATTTAATACAATGGCAATAATAATTTCTTTAAGTTATTTAAGCTACCACATTAAATTATCTTCAACTGAATTGTTCTCATTTTTAATTTAAATAACAATAAGAAATAATTAACGCCAGCTAAAACATATTTAAATTATAAATAGAGTTCACCAAACCATATACAGATACATTTACAGATACAGATACAGATACAGATACAGATACAGATACAGATACAGATACAGATACAGATACAGATACAGATACAGATACAGATACAGATACAGATACAGATACAGATACAGATACAGATACAGATACAGATACAGATACAGATACAGATACAGATACAGATACAGATACAGATACAGATACAGATACAGATACAGATACAGATACAGATACAGATACAGATACAGATACAGATACAGATACAGATACAGATACAGATACAGATACAGATACAGATACAGATACAGATACAGATACAGATACAGATACAGATACAGATACAGATACAGATACAGATACAGATACAGATACAGATACAGATACAGATACAGATACAGATACAGATACAGATACAGATACAGATACAGATACAGATACAGATACAGATACAGATACAGATACAGATACAGATACAGATACAGATACAGATACAGATACAGATACAGATACAGATACAGATACAGATACAGATACAGATACAGATACAGACACTTAGTTATGATGAGTCGCCTTTCTTTTTCACATGTTTGCTTTTGCAGGCTCATTCACATTGTCGCAAAAAAAACTGAATGTTCCTGGGAGGGGGGTAGGTAGGGAGGGGTTTTGGCAAAAGTTTACTTTCTTTCTTTATGTTATCCTGTTTCTTTTTTAGCATTTAACATTTCTATTAGGTTTCTGATTTTTATATTGATTGCATTGCTAGTTTTTATTGCTTTTAACAAGTTTTTGATTTGCAAAGTTATCAAGTTCTTGAATTTTATACTCTCTGTTGCTTTTCATCGTATTTTGCCTTATTTTCACTCTCTCTCGCTCTCTCTCCTTCCTATCTTTTTCATTCAAAAACTTGAAAACTAAATCATCCAAGTGAAAATCTCAGAAAGCATTTAAGTCTATATTGTGCAATACATATTGCACAAGCAGTAGTTATGCCAAACCTCGATATACTGGCTATGCCTGCCTTAAACTTTTCCCTCCCCTCCTCAAACACACACACACACACACACAACCCCTTTGCACCAGCCGCCATAAAGTGTGAAGATGCCAAACTTGTCGTTCGTTGCGGTTTTTGAGAACGAATTTTACCCCAAAAATTATTGCGATTTTGTGACTTCGCTGACGTGCACTTGTACACACACCCAATATAAATATATATATATATATATATATATGTATATATATATATATTGACATGTGTGTGTATGTATGTGCGTGTAACTATATTTGCTATTTGTCTTAGCGGTTTCTCGATGCTAACAGCGTTGAGCATTCATAAAGTTGACTTACGCTTAAGTAAACAGCAAAAGTGTGAAATGATTTCGTCTTATGATGGCTTCAGCATCAGCTCGAGCATCGGCATAGCTATGGCCTTCAGCAACAAACACAGGCACACACTCTCGCACACACGCTCTCACACACACACTGACGCACTTAGTTATATAAAGTATTTGTATGGCATCTACACAATTATACAAGTTAATATGGCAACAGTTACATTAATGATTACGTTTACTTGCCACATACGTGCGGTTATGCCTCAGTGCCAATGTGTGCACATACACACATAAATGCCGCCTAAGAGGCACCCAAATCTGTCCCCTTGCTCCACATTGCAACGCTTAAAGCTATTTAAAAATGTTTGAGTATCACTCAGTTAGAGATTATGGTGAGCGCTTTGGCAAGGTAACCAACTATCAGAGATTGAAATAGTGTATTTGGATGCCCTGCGATCACTTTTGACAGAAGATTTAAACGGAAATAGCTAAATTTTATGGTAAGGAAAATGCAGTGGTCACTTGGCATAAGTTGTCGGCTGAAGTTACGAAATAAACTCCAACTTATCAAAAACAATGGACTTAATCTCCCTTATAGATAACATAGTAGGAATTCACCTAGTTAAGTACAACCTTGAAAATAACGAAGTAAACGTATAGTAAACTATACTACAGTATAAGTTATATGTGTATAAATAGTTTCTAATATAGTGTAACCAAAAAGTTGGTTGATTATCTGGATATAGATTCAAATATAAAGAGAAAATAAAGTCTACTGTTTATTATTTATAATTTACTATTTATTTATTTATTATTAATTTTTTGATTGACTTATTTATTTAGAAGCTGAGTTCTGGGTGCTCTCCCGATTGGAGCATTTCCACTTCTCATTTATTTTAGTACTTAATCAATGAAAAGTATTTCATAGTATTGCTTGGGTAGTAGTTCAACTTTTAATCATTTATTTCGGTCTTAACATAAACTTATTTTATAGTTTTCTGGATGTTTCTCTGCATTTTGTAAATGACATTTTCAACATAAATATCTGCCATTGATCGCTACACATTTTGTCCATACATAATCTCTCATTGCGATTCCTTTGCCATTTACTGGCTGTGCCAGCCGCAATCCAAGTTGAGACGACAACATCATTTGGCTCAGTGACAGTAATCCCCGAGAATCACATGCGAGCCACGGCTCGCCAATCACTTTGCCAGCTAGCTTATAGGGATCAGAGGCAGTATTAACGATGAGGCAAGTAAATTTCTCTGCCGGCACTTGGTGATTAGCTGGTAAAAAAAGTGGAGCAAAAGATAGATGAAAATGCTGAATAGCACAAAAAAAAAATGAACAAAATTACAATTTTCACACGTGAAATCCGATTTTATCCTCTACTTCTTGGGTGCCCCGAAATTGAAATACCCTTGATGTAAAAAATTATTATTTTTTAACGGATTTCTAGAGATGAAAGGGCGGAGAAGGAGGGATAGGGGGATTTGAGTGTGTGAGATAAAGCAAATATGTTACTATATTGAATTTATTATAATTAAAAAAATGATTTTGGATTTAAAATATTAAAAATTTGTACTCCCTATATATAGTATAAGATATTAACCTACATAAATAAGACAATCACATTTAGAATGGAATTTGTGCAACTATTATAATTATTTTTAATATATTTATGATTTTTTAAAAGTTGTTCATTATGATTGTTAGGAAATTCTTGCTTGCCATTGCTAGGGTATTGCATTGCTATAGATAAGATCAAGTATGCGCCCTGTGTGCCGCTGCTCTAGCTGCTTGCCGTTTGTCTACTACTTGTTGAGCATCATCGCCTGGGCAGCAACTAACGAGTTGTCTGCCACCTAAGAGACACACTCACATACAATCACACACACTCACACAGATACACATAAGTTGGATGCGTGCTAAAAAAGTTTTCATAATTGAGAACATGCAAAAATGCGTGTGGGGAAAAGTCATTTAACTGTCTCTCCTGTATCCTGTCTCCTGCCTATGATAATGATAATGATAATGATGGTGGAGTACAAATATTTTACGTCATTAATTAGTGCAAGGCAGACAGCGCATGAAACTATTATATAATGCGAAAGCCACAACTGCAACTGCAACCTCGGTTAAATACGATGTTTTTAATGGCACTGTGTGGCAACCAAGGCAGGCAGGACTTGCAACAAAGGCTGCTGCCAATAAATAAAATTTAATGTCGCTTTGCTCATTTTTATTTAATAATTTAATTATTTTGTTCGGCGACAAGCAAGCAGATTAGATAACTTATCATTAGTTGAGTTGGACAATATTCCACTTATCACCATACCCCCAAACCCCCTCCCCGAGCACTTTTCCTACTTGGAGCACTTACATGCACACACACACACACACACACACATTCACACGCATCGAGCGAGATAATGAGAATTTAAATCGCAATAAAGTGTTGGGAAGCAGGCGGCAACGAAATAACAAGCCAAATAAATGTTTAGCGGAAAAGAGATAGCACGTGTGCAGTCAGTGTGTGTGTGTCTGCGTATGTGTGTGGGCGGATGGGTGGTTAGTGAAAGTGTTGCCAACTTCACGACAAGTGTCGAGAATGGGTTCGTGTCTTTCTCTCTGTGTGCGTTTGCATGTGTGTGTGCGTGTCTGTGTCTGTTTCACTCTGTGTGTGTGCGTGCGTTCATAAAATGTAATTTTGACTCTGCAACTATAGGGAATAAAGTCCAAAAACACACACATACACAGTAAGAAGAACAATACTGAAATCAAGTACAGACATGCTCAAGGTCGAGAAAAATATCCCCCAAATGTAAAACGCTGCTGGATAACTGGAGTATTATTCTCAACAATACTTGATACAACAATTTGATTGCTTCAAATGAGTTTTGTAGTTCACACATCAACATCAAAACTAAGTATATAAATCAAGCATCTTATACTTGTCCATTGCATAATTATTAAAGCTGATGAACTATGAGTTAAAAACAAATTAGAAAACTGTAGTGCGGAGGGCTCATCTGGCAGATACACCAGGCTTGCTGATATTAATTTGGAAAGTATGAAAATTCGATTAGCTTAACCATATTTGTGCTCTCATCCGATCCTAATGAAGACATCACAGTTAATTATATATCAATTGGAAGAATAAATATTGACAATTATGGTTTTCACCTCTATCGGAAATCGATTTGTATCGATATTCACAAAGCGGCGGCAGTTAAGAAATCATATAAACTTGATGTGCCCGCAGTATAACTTATGTTCAAATTTGATGTTTTGGGGTCTCATTGTCTCTGAGATAAGCTCATTTATACAGACGGAGAGATCAATAACATATATGTATGTATGTATTAGTATCTCATGTATTCTTTTTCTTTGCACAACTTTATTACACCCCTTATGCGATTTTTAATTGTTTCAACATTTATAGCGTTATAGGTCTTTTGTTCTCTAGCAACTTACCGCTTTCGGCAGGCAAAAATTTAATGTTTTTGGCTTCAATTTAAATTTGAACTAAACAGTAAGGCGCAAGAAATTTCTGCTGTTATTTTTTTGCTGGTACAGTCACGTTTGAAAGTCGCACATACATACAAGCACACACACACGCACGCACACACACAGTTATACCAAATACCTGCACACAGAACTAGCTTTACAGACCCAGACGCATAAATGCTTATTAGTTTTGGGCGAGTATTATGACAATTCAGACAAATACGCGACTCGCATTCCATTTTCAGGTCGCACTTGAGTGTAAATATGTGTGTGTGTGTGCAGACACGTAAGCGCATTAACACCAGACGGCAAACGTCTTTGTCTTAGAAGCCACTTGCATGTTGCCATTAACATTTGATGATTGACTCCACTCCCACTCAACAACCAGCTGGCAATATTATTGAAATATCGGCGTACCTCAGTCGCAGCTTCTCTATCTCCCTCTCCCCTCTCTCCGTTTGTGTGTGTGTACGTGTGTGTCATGCTATTTGCAATGTCAGTCAGGATGCGGTGCTTGGGCGTGGTCATAAGCTGCTTAGAGGCCGTTATTCAGCTAGTCACCAAATTCGCACCTATTGAGTAGAAGCCAAACTTGAATTGTTTTCGCATTATGCGCATTGTTTGACTATGTAATACTGGCGATTCCAACAGGGAATCGTGTGCACGAATACATCGATAATTGTTATTGGTAATCAATTGAAAGGCTAATTCAAGCAGGGCTGGCTGATCGCTGATCTGGGCTATTTTTTGGACGGCTTGCTCGTTTGCTCAATAAAAATAGCCAGATTCGTTTGCTGAGACGTGCGGGACAGTCACACAGGAGATTTTGGATGGTTATTGTCTCAACTCTGATTTTAGAGTTGCTTTTGTGTTCTCATAGCAATACAACCGATTGCCAATGTATCCTGCTCTCGTGAAAGATGAGATGATTTTTAAAACTTTAAATGTGTAATAAGAAATCTCCGATCCCGTCTGTTGGGTTATCCTCATTTTCTACATTCGTTTTTTTAATGTATTTGACTCTCTTAGTTTTAAATATATATCATGTATCCATACTTCTTATACATACTTCTCCACTGCTGTTTAAAGTGTACCTTTATTTTGATCGGAAATCGATATGTATCGATAATAATAAATTTGATCTGCACGGAGTACGCGAAAGTTAATACTTCAAATAGTCATAGTTTCTGAGATCTGGGACAGACATACAGCTAGCTATACTCGTTTGTTGATCCTAGTGTTAAGAATATACACCTTATGGGGTCGAAGATCCTGCGTTCTGCATACACTTACACACATTACATATATACGCACAACCATTTTAATGGGTTCAGGGTCTACAAATTATTCTTAATTATTGAAGCAATTTGCTTTTTGTTTCAAATGAGCTAAAATACAAGTTAGAGAAGAAATTATTATTTGTCTGAATGCATACATTTATATTATTAATTATCAACACTCGTAAAATGCGAATTGTTCGCAAAGCTATGAAAATAGTTGGATAAACTTATGGACTCGCAAGATAGCTCGATTCCAAACTTTTGTAAATTTAATATGTTGAAGTTGAACTTTTAGATTGTTGTCTAATTTGCATAGGAAAATGAATCTGTCAGCATGGGAATTGTATCTGTCAGATACTCTTTAAGTGCGTGCGTGCTAGTACTTTTAATTTGCGGCAATAAATCTCACAAATGGCATGGTAATCAATTCGATTCCTGCCTTTAATATTATCAAAATGACTGCTGCTCGTACTGCTGCTCCTATTTCATAGGGTTAGTTTCCTGTCGCTGCCTGTCTGATGAAGCCCAGCTGCCAGATGATATTAAAAACGCAGCTTCGTTCGCAATTTCGCCGGAAATTACAATTTTTTTCATTGCTTCCTGCCTCTCTTCATACTTGGCTCTGCATAAAGTGAGGGGCTGGGTCTGGAGGGAGGGGATAAGGAAAGCTAGGGGCTCCACCTACGGCCCCTTAAAGGTGCCTTTGATGCAGTTGCTTGAGAAATTTTTTTAGTTATTTTCGATTTTTTTTCGTTTGCCTTTTTTGCATTGATAACAAAAGGCAGTCTTATTAGAGTGTTCCTTTATTTTAATGCCACATTTCACACTTGCAGCATGCTGCGTGTCGTGAAGCAGGAAAAGGCGGAAGAAGAGGGGTCTTTGGAGAGAGGGAGCTTTCTATTGTGCGCGTTGTTCGCCTTTTTTTGTTTTCTGTTTTTGTAGCAGTTGCCTTCACGTCATTGTTGTCGTCACAGTGGCTCCTTTGTTTTAGCCTTCGGTTCGGATAGACACCCCCCATCTCTATTCAAGGCCCTCCCCATTCTTGTCAATGACCCAGCCGAGAGCCACCTACTCCAGCTGAAAGGCAATGGTAGGCGTGCATTGTTTGTGGTCGTGTTGCCTGATTGCCAGCCATCCAGCCAGCCAGATAAATTGTCTGTTGTTTTAACCCACTCGCGACTTCTTTAGAGCACACATACACACCCACACACAAACACCCACACACACACAATCACACACACAACTATGGTTATTAGCAGCAATTTTTCATTATTGAAACTAGGCATTGAATGCAGAGAGGGTTGAATGTGTTCTTAATCAAACATTGACGTCGACCACAAATGGTTAAGTGTCAACGTCTCGCTGCGAATGGCATTCGCTCTTTTTCTTAAATAACTAATTTTAAATTGATATTCAAATTGCATGTTAATTCGAATTAAAAAATAAAAATTACAATTTTTTTCCACAAATTTTTGAAAAAAGTATCTTATGATAAATAATAAGAATGTGCAATTAAAATTAAATTTTTAGGTTATACATTAAATGATGAATGAAATTCCAAATGAAGTATTAAATTAAAATTTAAAAAATAATAATATAAAATAACTATGTTTTATTTTTCTGGTATCATAAATCGCTGGATAGTTCTGTGAGAGTGGTGTTAAGTAAAAACTAAAATTTTGAAGGATCGACGAAACCCCAGAAAAAAATCACAGCAAACCCGAAATTATTAAGCTTAGTATTAGGATAAGTATAAAGTTAACTAAGGTAGCAGACATGGAGAGACAGAGAGAAAGAGAGAAAGAGTGAGAGAGATAGAGGCTTGTTCATTTTGGAATCTCGAGTCGCCTTGTGCACTTTCGATAGCTTATTCATATTTATAACTTTATTGGTTTTATCAGGGATACGCTGAGTATGCAAATAGATGGGCGCAAAGTTTGTTCTCCATTTTGGTTGTCCATCAAGTGTTGCCTTCTGATCAAATTTTTGTTGGCCTTATCATCGAGCCCGGACATGGACACTTTGAATGCCAAATTAAACTGAGCACCGGTCCGTGAACTTCAGCGTTGGCCTAGGCGGGCAGGGACCGACAACCGGCAACTGCTGTTAAGAAATTGATGGCCGAGAGGCAACTGAGACACGGACGGACATAGAGACGTGTGGCAAGACGACAGGACATTAACTAATTGAAATTGCGCGCCAATTTTGTGGCTTGTTGGCTACTGCTGCTGTTGCTGTTGCGTGTCCTTCGTCTTCGCTCTGCTCACGGGTCATGCGCAACTAAAAACAGCTGGTCGGCTGCTCGGGCGTTCGTTTTCTTCGTTTCGTTGTCGTCGGTTGTCGTTGGTCGTGGTTCGAAGTTCCTTTCCTTTCGTTTCGATTCGTTTCGTGTGCGCTGCTCGTCCTCGCTGTGCGTCCAATGCGTTCCCTGTGTATGTGCGTCGTGTGAAATTCGCTAACGAAAACATTGTCGAATGCAGTCTGTGTCGGTATTTGCAGCGGGCAACGTTGTCCTCTCCCGCACGCTTGCGAGTTTGCTTGTGTGTGTGTGTGTGTGTGTGTATGCGAATCCGAATGCGAAGGCGAACGTGTTTGATTGAAAGTGGCAGCAGGTCTCGCTGGCTGGCCGTGCAACTGGCTGCTTCAGTGACCCAATGAGCCGGGCCGCGACGATATCGTGTCGTCAATTGCGTTACGCCATTTCATTTACGGAGTGTTTCCCATTTTTGTTGTTTGTTTGTTCTGGCGCCGGGCTACGAACTTTACGAGCGCTCAATTGCCGCGTGCTGCATCTGTTTGTTGTGATTTCCATAGCCATATCACATTCGGCGTATTTCGCGCTTCTTCCACATATTTAGTTTTTTTTTTTTAATTTTTGTTTTGGTTTTCCAACGCACACGAGAGCTGGCACATAAATTGCAACAAAAATATACATACATATATATATATACATATATGTGTATATTAAATTATCAGTGATGGAAATCGTATTTCATAATTCCATTGGCCACTGCACTGTGTTGAGTGTGTGTCTTGAAGTGTGTGCTTAATCTGCAAACAAAATCGAATCCGGATCGTTAAGCAGCTCGCAAAGTGGGTGAAGAAACAACAGATTAGAGACACTTGATTGAAGAGCGTTTGCCTTTTGGAGCGATCAGGTATATTACAAGAAAGTCACTATTGAATTAAATCGAATTTCAAAAGCGCATCAAATTATTTACATATTTAAGTAAAAAATAGTTTAAGTCTTCAAATTATTAACATTGCAATTCATTATGACAAATATATATACATAAATTGTCAAATATATTTATATATCTCGAAAATATCGAAACATTTCGATTTCCGAGAGCAATAAAACAACAGCTTTAGAGATAGAGGCTTCTTATATATACTATATCAAGATCGGTTAAGAAATGTCAAATTTGTACATATATTCTGATGTTTATCACAGCATTTTCATACGTTCTTTTAATATAGATTTCGGAATTTTTACTTTAAATAACAATTTTCAACTAAGACATCTGGGAATAAAAAACTGTAATTTTAATTTTATTAAAAGTTAGCTGCTATTCAAATGAATACAATTGAAATACAGAACAAAAACTAAGATTTGGTCTATGGTGCGGCTGGCACAATTCGACACAAATCTCTTTTTGATGTTACTTTGATGAACTATGCTGTAGTGAAATGTGAATACATCTGTCTATATAAAGCAGCCGGGGAATGCGAATCGTGTGCATGTCTGCTCATATGTATAACCATAGATTAGGGCTGACCAAACGATTGATTGAGCTGGCATGTTGATTGTTTATGCCTATGGAGGTCAACTGGCATTGACTGTTTGGTTATTAGCTCAACAAGCACAAAAAGTGTAATTTTGACTAAACGAACAAATGAGTTCAACTGGTCCCTAAGCGCAGCATTTTCGAAAATGTTGCACAATTCGACCCCTGGGTCTAATTCGATTTGGAGAACTAAAGCCAAAACCAATTGGAGAGGTCTGTGGCAGAGAGGGTGGAGTAGGAAGCAATGGAAAAACACGCACACACACACTCACACGATACACACATAAAATTATTCATTGTAAACTGGCATTCAGCTCATCGTCGGATGTCGGAGCTGTCGGATGTGGACATCGATAATAAATGCATGCGATATGCATTTTATTTTAATTTAATTAAAATGTGTTTATTGATGCACTTAAGTTGCAACAGCAACGGCAACAGCAACAGCAATAACAGCAACACCAATAACAACAAGCCAACTGTATGCATAAATGCATAACTACTAAAGTGCACATTTAACATGCACAATAATCAAATGCATTGTACACGTTACTCATACGCACCGTGCGCCTGCTTCCACAATAAACTCAACAACGAAAATAACAACAACAAAAAAAAAGAGTAATATATTGATCTAAACGGAAATATTCTACTTGACTAGCTATTCACGCTATTTATCAGCCCTGAATATATTTATATTTATTTATTTTCTTTTGTTTTCATAGTTATAGATATAAATCTAATATGTTTGGACATATTATTGATGAGAAAGACAGATTTGTTTAACAAACTAAAAACAGGCGGCGTACTCAACACTGAATATTGAAGAGCTGGTATCTAAGTCGAGAGAGCTCAACCAGCGGACTCTAACTTTAATTATGATTGATATATCCGAGAGGAAAATTCAAGCTGATGCGAATGCATATGTAATTGAATCTTCATTTTAAACAATATGCATTTTAAATAAAATATTTTGTTGAATATAAATAGTGAATATGTGTAAAAAAAAAAAATAATTTAAATACGTTTATTTGGCAAATATACATAATTGCAGCTTGGAGAGTAATTAAAGAGCACAAGTGCACAAGGTCGAATGTAAAACAAATATTGCCAGGCAACAGTGCGAAAAATAGCTCAAAATAACCAAAAATACCAAATAAATATTGAACCAATGCACGTTCACACACACGCACACTCAATGCTAAAGTTTACCACACAAACAGGTAAACAAAATCTGAACTCTTATTTAATCTCCTCCAGGCTCTAAACGGCAATAAGCTCAACAATTTGTAAACGAAATCTGAAATTGGCATTGACAAATATGTCTTTAAATTAGGAATGAATTTTCTTGTTATTCTTACTTATTTCATTTGGTACAACTCTGAATACCAAATAATACATTAGTTGCAGTCTACTAAATACAAAAAAAGAATTGTTTTGATTGCTATCTAAATCTGGTTGCTTAATTCAAACGCTTGAACAAAATTTTTGCCGTTCGAAATTTTTAACAGCACATTTTTCGATTATAAATCAACTTGTTTTTAATGATTCCTGAATTGTAATTGTAATAAAAATATGTAAAGAATTTAAAATGTTGGCATTGTGGTCGAAGCGGAACTAAAATCGAATTTTAATTTGTCATTTCTACTTTAGGCATATACAAAATTTGGTGATGTGTGATTACTTAAATTCCACTCTAATTCACATTTTTCCGTTCTACTATTTTTTCACTCTGTTTGCTTTGACAAACAAAATTTCCATTATGCTCTCCATAATAGTAGCAATAGCAGAAACAACAACTGCAGAGCGAGTGCATAGCAGCCGAATAGTCCAGCTTGTACTACTGCTATTGTTATCACATATTGGATTTGGTCTTTTACTCCGCGTAGCTGTTACCGAAGCTGCTACCAGAACAGCTACCCAAGTTATAGAGAGCGCAATTGAATTTTTGTTGTTCTTGCTACTGCTATTGCAAATGTCAGAACAGAGTATATATAAAACACTTCTATACTATTGACTCTGCTATTGCTCTGTTAAAGAACGCAGCAATAGCCATCGGAGAATTATATTTCTATTGCTCTTGCTGCTACGGAGCTGTAATTTCAAACACTGATTTCAATACGATAGTCACGCCTGCCAATTGCTATAATTGGATATGGGATTGGGTGTTTGAGTTTTGCATATGTGTGTGTATGTACATATGTGTTTGTGTGGCAGTTTCCATTTAACATTTGTAATGCAAGGTTTGAAAATGAAACTAAAATATGTATATTTGGCCACTATTGGCTGGTTGTGCAAAGTAAATACAACGGCATGCAGATGTGTGTGTGTGTGTATGTGTGTGTGTCACACACTCGGAGGACATTGTTTCGTGTGCATGCAGCGCAAATCCCCTTGATTATCCCGTTGCATTTTCAAACGTAGCAGCAAAGTCTGCTTGCTTTAGTTTTGCAATAAAATTGAGCAACAAATATTCATTGCAACAGCAACAACAACGTCAGCATCAGCAACAATAAACAACACACAAAATAACAAAAGTAGAATTTTGTTTGTTTATTATTTTTTTTTTTTGTTCTCTGTAAATATCTCCAAAACTAAATATTGCATACACAACTACAACACAAATAGATACACCCAAGTGTTACTAGCAACAGTTGTTGTTGCAAGTGCATTGCATGCTCTAAGAAAATTATAAAACAACAAATAGACGCCAAATCCTAATCGACAGTTAAATACTCTTTAGTCCCTAAAAGCTTTTGTCAATTTATGTAAATTAACGAAACCAAATCGGTCTTCAGATTAAGACTTTTGTATGAACTCTTCTTCGGCTATTTCTACTTGGCTCATTTGACGCAATGTGAAAGTCTTGGCTTAACCATTAGATATTAAATCTCTACAACTTTTTTAAACATCTTAGTCTCGTTCTGACTGTAAGCCACTTTTAAACCGTACTTCAAGCTTATGCTTGATTCATTTCAATTAGATGAGAACTGAAAAATTGCTATAATTTGTTTTCTATTTAAAACCTAATCTTAAACTATTAACTCATTAGCCCCAATAATATTTGCGTCCGAAACTAGTTTAAAGCTGTTTTCTTTCTGTAGTCTCTAATCAAATCCTATATATATATACTATCTGCTCTGTCGTAAGAATTGCAATCGTAGTTTTGTGTGTTGCCACCTCGATGACGAAAGTTGTATTGCCTCTCACATGTGGCTTTGGCATCTGGACAACTGTGGCCAACTGGCTGTGCTAACTGCTTGGCTGATGCTCCCACCCACATAAGAGGTATAAATTGCAGTTAACATTTCACTTCGAATTCCGGAAAAATACATACATGTTTGTTGGCTATTTTATGAAAATCGCTTTCGATGTAGCCGCCACTTGAATTTGCGGTTTCTCTTGTTGGTTCATTCAATTTGAGCTCGTTTACCCTTGTTTTTGCTGGTGTTGGGTATTATATTTTATAAGCCGTCCACTCACTACATTCACATAGCTGAACGATGTCTGAACTGACAGTTGCACATTGGCCTAAGTTGAAGCTGTACTCAATTTTGGCACAGTTGCTTGTTTTTAAATCGTTTGCCAAACATAATACACTTATTAAAACCAACTCTTGTTTTTAATGAAACGTTGGCAATAACAATTATATTGTTGGAAATTGTTTAAGTTCGAATAACGGGTTTTAGTGACAGAAATTAAGATAATAATAAAAGTAATATTTATATGAAACTTAAATTTCAAACTTAACAACTATTATCTTGTTGGAATTTATAATATATTAAATAATTAAAATCGAGGGTATCTTGTAGTTAAGCACTCTTTCTCCCTCTCTCTCTCTCCTACTGTCTTTCTCACTGTTAATTGTGTTGTTAAGGATTTTAATCTGGAATGTGCATGCTTGAACATTATCGTAAACTGTATATAAAATTGCAAAACGTACGCAGCAGCTGAGCTGCAAATGAAATAAAGAGAACAAGGATGCAGAAGGAGCCAGAGGTGTTGCCATGGGGATAGGCAATACACAAATGGCTTAAGCCACAAGCAGAGCATGCAGCTTAAATATTTGTAATTTATGAGGGGGCGACCTGCCAGCGGAAGGGTATAAGTATTAGAAGACAATGCAGCTGCAATTTGTCTTTTGATTGATTGCTGATGTTGATGGATGACCAACAACAAATGCGGTGTATTAGCTGAAAAGTTTATAAATATATGTGTATGTGAACATATGTATGTAAGTGCATACACATATACAGTATGTACATATGTAATTTGTTGGCTGAAGGCAATATATAGTTAACAAATTATCAAATTTACACACAGAGTTGAAAACATTAAGTTGAGCATATGAAATTAAATGAAATTTCAAAATTTTAGCTTTTTATACTTTTTATCAGAGCCCATCCACTCAAATAGTGCTGATGATCGAGAATATGTATACACATATTCAAAGTCGGAATTAATTACTTAAATTGAATATTCACCTTATATACATACATGTACATACATACATTTGAGGTACTTAATTCCGACATTGTATTTTTATTTATTTCCAAATAAATTTCACACAGATTCTGTTAATGAATGAAAACGATATGAACTTTTTCTATTTTTCTTTTCTATTTTCAACAACTAATTAATCTAGAACCCCTCCTTTCACTAATTGCAATGGGATTTCGAAAACGCCAAGACAATTTTTGAAATTTCACTCATATCATTGAAAATGATGATCAACATAAGCAAGCTTCATATATTAGTTTTTCAAAATTTTCTTTTTAATTTGAGAGCCGAATTGCATTTTTATCTTAGTTTTCAGTCTGGAGATCTTAAATCCATTTAAAGCCATTTTCTCTCATGACATATGCAAATGCTCCATGGACCTGAATGTCCTGTGGTTATTTTAATGGTGTCACGTACGAAACGATTGACGACAACTTGGACTTGGACTTGTACTCGAGGCGCTCATTTGATAAACTAATTGCAGTACCAAGTTCGGAGCTGAGTTGCCTTCAAATTGAATTCAATATTAATTAACTAATTTCTACTCTGCGCTCCTTCGTTATATAGGGTATTATTATTTTATAGTGAAGTGTGCTTACTTGGAACATATTCGACTTTTTCCTGTATCCAAACAATTAGTAATACTGAACTTGAGATAAGAACAGGTGGACTCAATTCGAGCCTGGGATCTTTGGGGTGATTAGCCACATTTCTGGTTAATTTTCTATTTCGGGTACTTGATTTTTTCTAAATTTCTTAAGGCTAGTATCTTTTAAGCTCATTTGATTTCTGGTGACATTTCTTCAACTGACTAACAACCCCTGCAGAATCCCCTTACAACCCGCTTATGTTGCCACACGGCCGTGTTGGTCACTCAGGTGGCAAGTAGCAGCAGCAGCAACGTTCACATCGGCGACATCACGTAAATTCACGTGCCGCAGTTGAGGCTGAAGCTGGTCATGCAGATGTGGCAGTGAGTGGAGTGTAGCTCGGAATGGGCATGGCAATGGCAAGGTAAGTGTAAGGGATCCAACAGGGAATACATCGATGTGCAACGTGTTTTTACGCTTTAATACCTTTCACAGCTGAATACGAATGAAAATAGCGGTACATGTGTCCCCCTCTCCTAAAAAAAAATAAGAGAACAGCAGAAGAATACTGAGCTTCTCTCTCACCACCAGCAAAGACCCTCTCCCCCACACCACCCCAAGAATTTCCTTGGAGAACCTCACAAAGAAGAAGGAAAACTGAAAACATCATGAATCCTGCATCGCGTTTGCCTACTCTCTGTGTGTGATTGTGTGTGTGTATTTGTATTTTTTTATTGTTGTTGCTGTTGCAGTTGAGCACGCGCCGCTTTTCGTTGCGAGCGCGATGGGTGGGAGGCGCTTAGCCCCGCCCAGGTTCTGCAGGCTCCACGATGCCAGGTGTTGCAAAGCCAAATTTCCAATGATTTTCGTATTTTTCTTTTCTTACTTTGTTGTTTTTTTTGCGGGGTAGGTGAGGGGGTTCCAAACCAAAGGAATAGATTAACGGTAACCGTGACGTTTGCAGCCTAGACGCATTTTGGAGACGAGTGGAGTCACATTCCATATGCAACAACAGTAGCAACTATCGAAAAAAATAAGTGTGTCAATATAAATGTACACATACTATGTGCCGATTTGATCTTTTCGATTGCACCGATAACCGATAGACTGTTTCAGTTATACGCATCACAGAACCATTCTCAATTGAGCTCTAGCTGTTTTTTTGTTCTCCTTTTTTGAGTTTGGTTATTTTTCATTCGCTTGTGCTTATGCAGCCCCCGTTTTGGTTCCGCCTCTGCTTTTTCAACAAGATTCAACAAAAAGTAGTATTTATAATATTCTTGAAAATAGCAATAAAAATGAAGAATTGACAACTTCGTAGCAGCAAGAGCATTGGAAATATTGCTCTGCTATGGTTACAGCTTTCAAGCCTTCAAGTAATATCTCACAAAACAGGTACGCGGAGCAAAAAGCAAATCATATGTAAGTAATCGCATACTTGCTCTTGTAGTGCAAAAGAGCATTCATTTCCGTGTTTTGCTATTATCCCTGCTACTGCTCTGTAAAAGTTTGTTGCTGTGGCAATTTTAATTCTGATTTCTTTCGAGAAAAAAACATTTCACTCGATTTTATAAAAGTTGAAATTCTCACTTCCATATCTTCGTCAAAATTGAGGTAATCTCTTGTTTTAAACAATATACAAAAAATAACTAAGATATTCGTTTATATATATATTCAACATCTTGGTTTTCTTGCTGTGTAGTTTGAAGACTGCTTTTCTTTTCTCGTCATTGTATTTCTTGTGCGCTTTGTGTTTGTGTTTGGGATTTTGTGTTGTGCAGCCTGTTTGTGTGTCAGTGTGCTAGACACACGCACACACACAGACACACGCACACATATATATATATACTCCAAGCTGTGTTGTTGTTACCTGCGTGCAAAATCGCGTGCCAAAAATCGCAACATTTTTTTTTTGTTATTTCCGTTTGCGTTTATGTTTTACTTAAATTCCCTTTAACCGGCCTCAACACATCCGACCGCGACCCTCTTAACACCCACGCAACAACAACAAGAACACCATTGCCCGGAAGCGTACAACATTCCCACACTCCTCCATCAGCCCCCACGCCACGCCCCTCACGCAATATTCCCCGTTCTTCACCACCCGCTTTTTCGACAGTTTTACGCTGTTGCTTTTTAGTTGCCGCTACGGGTTTTCATTATTTGCAATATCACGTAACGCCAAATGAAGTCGTAAAACGTCGAATCCCCGAAAACATACACACACACACACACACACACACACACCCTACTCCTCTTTCTATCTATACATTTAGTGTGTGTATGTTTGTTTTTGAGAATTCAATGGAAAACAAAAAATGAGAGGGAAAAAACAAATTGTTAAAGTTATATTGTCGGAATTACAAGTACGTTTGATTAAGCGGGCATCCCTACAAAGCCATACAGCCATACAGCTCTTCACACCCCCACCGCTGCGAGCCTACCATAAACTTGAGGCATTTAAATTATGCACAAGTGCCGACAACCGGAACCGGGTCAGGACAACAACAGCAACACAGAAACAGAATGGAACAAACAGGACGCGTCGCCTAAGTGGTTTCTCATTTAGCTGCGACGCATAAATCAAGCATTAAAGTAAATAAACACACAAAACAAACCAAATCAAACTGAGAACCAAGAACTAAGAACTGAGAAAGAATTCAAATAAAACAAGGAAAGCAACAATAACAAAACAAACTCTACGAGCACTCTACGACAATAATAAATGAAATAATTTAATAAACGTTTAGGCGTTGCTTAATACCCTTAGCCTGATAAAAAGAAAACGGGACTGCGGACTGTCAACTCCGGGCTATAGCTATTGAATTTATGTTGATTTTATTTTTAATTACATATTTATTTAGTGTAGATCAAAAACCGTTCCCAGTTTTTAAAAAAGTTTTAATAAATAATAGCTATTCAAAATTCAAGTTGCAAATTAAATTATACAAAATGAGAAGGGTGAACTGAAATTATGAAATTTAAAATTTATGAAAAAAAAATATAAAATAATGGATTAATAAATAAATCTAGCGGTATTCTAATATTAAATGGGAAAATATTATTAAATGGATTGGCGAAAGCTAGAAAATACTCAATCAGACCAAAAATTTTTAAGCATTAGTTGCTTTTTAGAAAGAAAAGTAAAAAACGTTAAGAAGAGAGGAAGAGAAAGATATTGAATATCCGTAT
>JAWNNE010000353.1:0-54309 GCA_035043205.1 Drosophila trichaetosa
TCATCTGCTACCTCGGGTGGAAGCGTTGGTGGCCCGATGACGAGACGGCAATATCTATTGCGGATATTCGTATTCGTGCCGCCCTCAATCACGACTTTCTGGAGTTCCTGGGGATCGAGTACCTGAGCCTGGGTGTCGCGGATCGTCGTGCGGTGCTGCGGTTTCCGTTCAACGTGGACCTGGCGAACGTGAGCCGCACGGCGGCCATGCGAGCGTTCCATAAAGAACGCAATAAGTGGAAGAATCCCACGCGGCTGGCCTTCGTCGAATGGGCCGCCGCTAAATACAAGGAGGCTAAGTGAACGAAATCAAGAAAGTTTATCTGCTACTGGACCAGGCGGTGGCCGAGGCCGCGCGTCAGAACTTCGATCGTGACTGTGTACTGGGCCTGGAAGTCGCGTCGGACTGGTCGTTGTTGCACGACGTTTACGAGGCAGAAGCCCTGTTCATGCTGACCGAGACCGGAGAAAACTACGTGCCGGATGCCCCGCACAAGCGCCACATCTGCTGGTCCGACTACGAGGGCGGTGAATGAACGAGATCGGGAAGATGCGACGTATCCACTTCCTGAAGATCGACCACGAACCGTTTGTGGCGGTGGTCAACGGCGATAAGCGTTGCGAAATTCGGTTCGACGATCGTGGGTACGAGGTCGGGGACATGCTGCACATGCGTGAGACCGAGTACACGGGACTCGAAATGCGGGAGCACGGTGCACCTTTGGAGTGGACAGGCAACGGAGTCTTCTGTAGAATCACGCATATTCAACGAGGATACGGATTGCAGGAAGGTTGGGCCATCCTCTCGTTCACCATCGAAAGCGACTACTGGACTTAAGGAGAAATCATGACCGACGTTGACAAGGAATATGCACGTTTCTGCACCGAGATACTGGCCTGGGTAGCGGCCGGGGCCAAGCCACGGAACGTGGATGGTTGGGAATTTCTTCCGGGTATGGGACTCTGCTACGGCATCGAGAGCTGGACGTACATGCAATCGGGCACGCGGTCTGTCCAGCTTCGCGTAACCAGCCTGAGCGCCGGACAGATGTTACGCCATCAACGTCAACTGTTCCAGAAAGCAGGCCTCGATCCGCAACTGCCGTTCAACCACGACCTCGACGATTTCTTGGCCGAGGCAGGTGCATCCGCCACCTTTGCGAACCCGAAACGACTCGCGTGGCTGCGTGCGCACGCGGAATAAGGAGAGAATATGGAAAAGAATCTGAGCTTCAGCCCCCAGATCGAGTACGCTCGTTTTTGTGCGGAGGTAAGTGCCTGGATCGACGGTGGGTGCACCGAGCATCCGGTGTTCAACACCCACTATGGTCTGTGCCACACGCTCATTAACTGGGCCAAAACGATTGAAGGTGATTCCGATCCCCGAAGAGTCTGGCGCGCATCGGGTATCATGCATGGTTACCAGAGGTCTCTGTTTGTGGCGGCCGGTCTCGATTCCGGTCTACCGTTTGACATGCTGATGCGCCACTACAACCGTGATCACGACAACGGGACCATTTACCAGAACGAGGCACGCTGTAACTGGGTTCGGGAGCACGCTGGTTACCTGATCACGGAGCAGGAACGAACGCTGCTGGGCTACGTGCTCCAGCTCTATCGACGTGAGGCCATGGACGAGCCGTATCTGTGCTGGGCGATTCCGAGTGCAGCGGGCGCGGGCATGCACGAGGTAATGGCACCTATGTTGGCCGCGATCCAGCGCGCGTGCCTGGCGGCGCTCGCAGGTCCCGCAGTTATCGAATCGGCTCGCAGTGCCCTAACAATCCGAGCGCGCTCCTGCGCCAAGAACTCAACGCTGCCCGGCAGCTCATGCGACAGGCCTGGATCGAGCGTATTCTGGAAACCGGTATCATCGTCTAAGGAGCTATCATGGTCGAGATCGAAAAGCTGTATGCGCGCTTCTGCACCGAGGTATTGGCGTGGGTGGATATGGGCTGTACACGTCACCCCGTTTTCAACCACAGGAGCGGTCTATGCGAACATGTGAGTAATTGGGATTGGGTGCGTACCAATTCCAAGGCCGAGGAGGCGGCTCCGGCCCCTGGTCTGATGGAGTACCAGAAGGGACTATTCCAGGCCCGTGGGCTGGACGACAGTACCCCATTCGACGCAAACATCGACAGGTTCTGGGATGATCAGTTACGGGGGATTTTATACGAGAACGAACGTCGCATTTCCTGGTTGCGCGATCGTGCAGCCTGATGTACAGTTCGGTTCTACACATTGTCGAGGAGGGAATATGGCCACGGAATTCAGCAACGAAATCGAATACGCGCGGTTCTGCGCCGATATGCAGAAATGGATTGACGAAGGGTGCCCGAAGAACCCGGTGTTCAAAATCGACTTTGGCCTGTGTGACAATCTAGAGCGATGGAGTCACAATCTGTGTCGCTACCAGAAAAATCTGTTTGTCGAGGCCCAGTTGCATTACCTTACCCCGTTTGATCCGAGTATGGCAAAGTTCTGGGCCGCCCGGGACGCCAACACGCTGTACGAGAACGAAGTGAGACGTGGTTGGATCAAAGAGCATGCGGGTTATCTGATCACCGAGGCCGATCGGGAGGTCTTGACCAAGGTTCTCGCGTACTACCAGCGTAGCACCATCATTCCCCCGTACCTGTGCTGGGCGCTCGAAGCACATGGGGACCACCGGGACCTCAAGATCGCGATTAATCGGGCCGTGATCAACAACCTGTCTATCGAGGGTAACCTTGACGGGTGGCTCATGGATCAGGGCTGTTTCCAGTACCTTCCAGGTATCGATACGCGTGTGGCGATGCGCGAGGCATGGATAGAACGCATTTTGGAAACCGGTATCATCGTCTAAGGAGCTATCATGGAAAAAGAGATTTTGCAAGCGGATTACACGCGGTTTTGCACCGACCTGCTGGCCTGGATCGAGGATGGCTGTCCGGCGCACGAAGTTTTCGACATCCACGACGGTATCTGCTACCAACTGGATAAGTGGTGTAGCCAACGCTACGGCCGTTGGTCCAATCTCCACAGCAACTACCAGAAACAACTGTTTCTGGGTGCGGGCCTGGGTGACTTCACGCCGTTCGAGGGAGGCCTCGACCAATTCCGTACGTCCCAGGCTATGGGTGAGCTGTACGAGAACGAGCACCGCCTGGCGTGGGTGCGGCTCCATGCCGCGAAGCGGGGGGCAGCATGAAGCTCAGGAACTTCGGCTTTTCCAGCTACCCAGACGGCGTTCAACGGCCCGTCGAGATCATGAGCTACGACGGCAACAAGTATTGCTGGGTTCGATTCACGGACCCCGAGCAGGTGCCCCAGGATCGCGGACTCTACTGGAATGACCAGGGTTGGCTGAACCAGAAGATCGGGTACGTGGGCCGCAATGCGTGGACCGACCAGTCGAATTACAAGCAGCTCCGACGCCTAGACCTGTGGGTTCTTAATGGCCAGGATCGTCGTGACTTCCGGCCGCGCGTGCGCAAGACCGTATGGCGTGTCTATACCGTGGGTGCCGATCGTGAGTTCGACAACAAGGCTGCGGCACTAGCGTATGCGCAGCGCGGGGCGCTGTCCGAACAGCGTGAGGTTCGGATATGGCGCAACACCCAGAGCGAGGTTAATTCGGGTTACACCAGTAGTTATCAGGACCTGGAACTCGTGGCCCACAGCAATACCGGAAATATCAGTACCAATGGCAGCGGCAAGAACCGCGTGAAGTATCTGCGTGGGTACGGCAAAATGAGATTGCGGAGAGCACGCTGGACCGCACGTCGCAGCGCCTCCGACACCATTGTTGACTACGTTTAGGGAGAAGACATGAAAGAATTGCTGCTGAAGTTTTTCTTGCACTACCAGGAGATGGTGGCCCAGAACGATGAGCAGGTGCGCTATTCTGGTATGTGTCACGTGATGCGCGAGTGGATGCTCCGCGCCGATCTCATCAACCCGCAGTTTTGGGAGGCGGAAGAGGCGTTGCATCAACTGCTGGCCGACTATGCGGAAAACGTCGATCCGCCTCGTAATCCGGCTACGCCATTCAACGCCACGCCTGATGAATACTTCGAAGAAGCGTTTGCTGGGCACTGCCTGCTCAACGAGGAACGCCGCACGTTCGTGGCCGCTCAGATCAAACGACTGGAGAGCGTCAATGGCTAAGCGTATGGAAGACGGAGAAACCCGCGTCATAGGTCCATCGCGGCAATGGGCCATGTTCAAGAACACGGATATTCGCGTGGAGGCCGAGCGCATCGACGCTGATACGCCGTACGTGAACCTGACGCTGGCGCATACGGTATGGGACTCGGAGGCCGGCACCACGGCCCGTCAAGAGTTCACGCGCAGTCTCACCGACGTGGAGGCACTTGATCTGATTGACCGGTTGGGGCGCGCGCTGGCCGTGTTGCCCAGCAGCAAGTGACGAATTTCAATTTCTTCTTCCTGTTGGTACTTGCCACGTTTTTCGGTTCCGTGGTAGGATCGCTACTCACTTTATGGAAAAGGAGCAGAAAATGAATTCACGTATTTTGCTGGCCCAGTTCTACATCGAACTCCAGGAATGGCTTGATCAGGGGCGTCCCCCGCACCTGTCATTCAATAGCGCTCGTAGTACCTGTCTAGCGCTCATGAGCTGGGCCTGTCACCGTATGAGCCCTGCCAAGGCCATTGGCTTGTGCAACACGCACGATAGTCTGCTGGACTATGAGTTTGGGGAATTCCACAAGTACCCCTTCAACTTCAAGCCCGGTGCACGGCTCGACGTGGACTCTGTATTCGACGCTGCTAACTCTTGGACCTCCGAGCAAGACGGGGTGAACGGCTCCTTCTGGACCAACGAACGCCGTCTGGCCTGGGTGAAAAAACAAGCGGAATACGGGGCTCAGGTGTTGACGGAAGAGCGTCAACCGAAGTAGAATTCAGATATCGACATTCAGGAGGAAACTATGAACGCGAAGAAGTTGCTGAAAGAATTCTACACCGAGCTGGCCTACGCAGTAGGCGACAAGCACTCGTTGGCGCAAGCACCCTCGACCGCAGTGTTCCACCCAGGCCGTCCCATCTGCTCCACCCTATACAAGTGGACGCGGGCTCGCTTCCTGGGTTCCCAGGACTACGATGAGGCGTATGTTGCGCTCACCGAAGCGCACGTTGCGTTGTTGAAACGACATTTCGGTGACTGGTCTTCGTATCCGTTCAACCACGAACTGGGCGTCCCCTATTCGTACGAACTCACTTCCGATGCCTCGACCCATATGGCGCAAGAGATGGGCGATCTGACGGTCTACGAGAACGAACGTCGTCTGGCCTGGATTCATAGCCGCTAAGGAGGCACCATGAACGAAATCGTACTGGACCCGTTTCAGGTTGAAATTCTGCTCGAAGTGCAGGATTCCATCCTCAATGGGGAGGAAGCCACACTGATGAACGTGGTGCGCGATGTAGGTTGCACCAGGATCGCACCCGGCTACGCGACGCGGCGAGAAGCGTTGCTGGTGGCCAGTGTCCTCAGCCTGAAACGCCTGATGGAGCGCATGAACATGTGTCTTGCGACCTTCACGATGGGTGAATGGTTGGATTTGCGTGGCTACCACGCCCGAGACAAAGAGGCACGCGTGTATGCCACAAAGAACGCGGAACTCGGGTGGCTGCAAACGATACTGGAGCGCGGGCGTGTCTAAGCCTAATCCAAGGGCACCGCGCTACCGGGTGGTTATCGAGGACAGTGCACGTGATCCGCGTGAGCGTAGATTGACCGTGAAGCTCTACGGGCAGGCGCAGGTTCGGAGCTTGATCTCCAGGCTTCGTGACGATCAACACGTCAAGGTCTACTATCGTTACAGCATCTACTCGCACGCCGAGATGGTGGCCACGTGGATCATGAAAAGGAGTGGCAATGAACATTAATCACGTTTTTGGCAACGACGAGGCGTCCGACGACTTGGAGTTGGCGGCACGCAGCGCACTGCTGGTCTACCTTTTCTATTCGGAGCTGTCAAGCTGGATCGACGCGGGACGCCCCGAGCACGAAGTATTCGCGACTCATCGTGCAACCTGCGGCCTGCTCCAGGCCTGGATGCACGCGCTGCGCAAACGTGCGTTGCGCCATGATTGCCCGGCCCTGGTGCAGGAAGCTCTGTGGTCAATGCCGCGAAGCATGGTGCAGGAGTTTAACCTGGACAAGCTTGAGGCCCATACCGGAAAGAGTAGCCTTGCCGTAATGTACCCGTTCAACGAATCGCGGAACCTGAATGATGGTAATGACGACGAAGGCTGTGGACACTTCCATGAGGAGATGCGGTCATGCACTGTCTACCAGAACGAAAAGCGACGGGCCTGGGTCAAGCACATGGTGGACACTGGGCGTGACGCAGTGGCCCAAGTCTACGAATAAAGTTGCGCAGTCTACTAGAGCATGGTAGACTGCGCTTTTGTTTATGGGGATGGGCATGGCGCATCGAACGAGTCAGTCACGAGTCAGGGCACCGACACGTGCGGTCCCCGATCTCGTGGGCCGTAGGTTCGGACGACTAGTGGTCGATAGCTTGGCCTTTGTCAAGGAAGTGGACTCAGGAAAAAAGTACAACCACTCGTCCTCCGTGTGGCTGTGCCGTTGTGATTGTGGACGCACGCACCGTGTAGTGGCCTCGGCCCTGAACAGTGGGTCTACCCAGCAGTGCCTGGTGTGCCATGCTGATCAAAAACGTGTCTGGCAACAGGGGCGGCACGTGGGCAGGTTGCTGCGTGATTACCTAGAGGGTTACGCGCGTCACACAGTGGGTCCGATGCCGAAACGGCGGGGCCGTCCTAGACTTCCGGACTACAGGTGGTGGGAAAAATGTGGATTAGGGAGAACATGATGACTGCATTCGATAAGGTTCGTGAGTTTTTCGATCAGGTGAAGGACGTGCCGGAAGCCGCGTGCGACGTTTACGATCGTACGAGTCGCGTGTCCCTGGTTCAGCGTTACGCCGACCACAACGTGTACCTAAGCCTCGTGGGCCGCAACTACATGGAATCGGTGATCGGGATCGTGGTGTTCGAGTCGCTGGACGATCTGGTACCCAACAAGAGCTACGTGGCGTGTGCCTCGGCCGTGAACGAGGTGCTGAGTCAGCTTCAGTCGCGCTGGAACCTGAACTTGGGGATCGTCTTGGCTAATAGTGATCGGGCCTTTATCTAAGGAGAAGTTATGCGAGCACTCAGAGAATTGGTGGCTGACAGCTTCTGGAACGGTTCCACTCAGGAGCATGTTAGAGCACGACCATTGATCAAGAACGGTGACGTGGTGCTAGACCGATCGCGGAATCCGGACCTGACGCTAAAAATCAAGTTCTGGCTTGAAACGCACTACTCAGCAATTCCAGACCTGGAAGAATGGGCACGGGACCGTGGATGTGCATGGTACAGCGGTGATCACTGTATCGTGCTGGTGCCACGCACCGAATATGGACTCAACTACTTGCTGGAGGAATAATGCAACTCACCCAGATCGATACGCAGATTTTTGATGCGTTGAACGTCCTGCTATTCAAGAACGACCCGAAACGCAAGATCGGCCCTGATGACGTGCTGCGCGTTAGCCTCACTCACGACGAGTGGGAAATACTGCGCGAGCTATGCATGCTGGATCAGGTGACTGTCGATCCGCTTACGGGCCGTCAACGATGTGGTGTGCTGGAGCTGTTGGATCGGGAACTGCCGCCCATGCGCAAGGATCAGTCTATGGCTGAGTTTCTGCGTGGCCGTATCGTCTGGAAGCTGAACGGAAACACGAAGCACCTTTTCAAGTGGGGGCGTGATGCTGGCTGACCGTAGAAGCGCACGCGATCGAATCATCGCTTTCATCGATGCGGTGCAGGCCAGTGGATTTGCAGATGGGAAACGCGTGACCCTACAGCGAAATACTAGCCTCACGTACGCTCATATCGTGCTCAGCGCCCAGGTACTTGGACGTTCCGTGTTCCTGGAGATGTACGGCTATGACCGGGGGCCTGAGATCGTGGCAAAGGTCGGGATCGACCCGTTCGGGGTTCATGATGCGTACATCAGCATCAAGGTCCGTGGCAACGACGTGGACGAAATCCTGACGGAGCTGAAACGTAAGTGGGATCAACTTGAATTGGAGGGATTTTGGGAATGAGCGCATACACGAACCTGTTGAATTGGTATAGTCGCGTCTCTGAGGACGAGAATCACGATGGCCTGGATTCGTATATCGACGAGGACGAGAAGTTTGTAACCATCGTTCGCAATATCCGGGGCGTGCATGCGGTCCTTCGTGTTCGTGCGAGGCCTGAAAATTCGTTCGACGCGTGGGTCTCATTATACGACTACGAGGACTCGGCTATGGGCGAGTGGATTTTGACGCTGAACGCGGACGGGAATAGCGTGGACGAAGTTCTGCTCGACCTGGAAAGCAAATGGAATCAAATTGACCTGGAGGTGTGGAAGTGACTATGACGGATGAACGACAGAAGTTGACAGACCAGTTGGCCTATGTCCAGCGTCAGTATCGCAAGGCCCAGGCTACATACGAGCACACGGGTGCGAAGTTGGAGGACCTGGAAGAGGCAATCAATGGCAATCCTGGCTACCGGTGGGCCGAGGTCCCGATCGCGGAACTAGTGGCCCAGGCCGATTCGATCCGCCCGCACCACCTGGAGGCTGGTCGTGTACGCAGTCTGGCGCGTGACGAGATCGAGCGCTTGACGGCCCTACTAGGTTAAGGCACAATTCGCGTTATCGAAACGCTGAGGAGATGTAGATGAGCCCAGAACAAGAATTGGTGATCCTGCGCAACGCCCTGTGCGAGATCATTGCGGCCGAAAAGAGTGAACTGTCAGGGACGCTGGGTATTCCGGTCCATCAGTACATGGCGCAGATAGCGCGGGACGCACACGTCGAGGTCATCAAGCAGTATGAAGCGCTGGAAGCTCGTGATCTCGAACTGGAGGCCGCGCTGGAAGAGCAGCGTCGTCAGCTTCGAGTGGCCGACGCCAAGAGCGCGGCTATGCAGGCCCATGTGCAGCAGGCGCTGGACGCACTGGCAGGCAACCCGCGTGCTCACTTCAAGGGCCTTCCACACCGGACTGTGATCCAGGGCCTGCTCAGGGCGGCAGAGCAATTGCAGAGCGCGCATGATGCACGTCTGGCCGCCAAGTCCGAGATCAAGCGCTTGACAGCAGAACTCGGTTAAGGCACAATTCATTCATCGAAACAACGGAGGATTTACACATGAGCACGAGCAACACGCGTTTTATCGAGATCGCAGACCTGGCAGATGGTTCGGCCTACTGGTTCGAAGTTCGCAACCGTGATGGTAAGACCCACAAGTTCGCGGCACAAATCGCGTTCATCAACGAGGAGCCGGTAGCGGTTACCCGTAACAGCTCGACTCCGGTGTCCGAGATCGCGGGCCTGACCTCGATTCAGGAAATGGGTGAATTCTCGCAACTGCGCGTTCGGGCCATGACGCTGGAGCGCGCTGGCTACGAAGAAAAGGCACTCCAAATCTACCAGCAGGCGTACTCGCTGCTGGACGAACGTGGCCTGTCCTCGCGACTGGACTACGCAGAACGTGTCGGTCGCCTTGTCGAGGAAGTGACGCTGCGTGAAAAGGTGGGCATCCCCGTCTCCTACGCGCAGCTCACGAAGTACAGCAAAATCCCGCAGCACTTGCTGGACGCGGCCGAGGGTCGCGAGCTGAAGTTGCTGGACCAGCTCATCCAGGATACGCGTCCTGTGGCCGAGACCCAGGTCGCCGAGACCCCGGCACCCACGACCTGGTTCAAGCGTGTTCTCGGGGGCCTGGTATGAGCAAGCGTCGATCGCAAATCGTTCGCGACTATCCGCGCATCAGCCAGCTTCAGGTGGAAGCCGATACGGTCGCCAGCGTCATCAAGCAGTTGACCGAACGTCTCACGAAGCTGGATACTCGTATTCGTGCAGCTTCCAAGATCAAGGGTTTTGCAGGCTCCGTTCCGATCACCGACAACCCACGCGAGTTCGATGGTAGTTGGTATGCCAGCACGCTCGATGACTCGGCACCCGAGCGCACGGTCGATGTGTACGCCAAGGTCGATGGTTCTGGCTACGCCATGGTCATCAACGAGTACAACGGGTGTGGCAATTCCCGCTGGTACGGTGGCCATACCATGGGCGTCGGTGAGCGCTGGGACGTGCCGGTCGCCAAGTTCGTGGCCCTCCAGTGGCTTGAACACGGTCAGATCATCGAGACACAAGCAGAGGTTGACGCAATCTGGGAGGGACGAGCATGAGCGAACAGAACGATACGTACTTCGACATGGCCAGGATCGCGGCGCTTGGCATGGGTTATGCTGGAGTGGGTGACGCGATGCTGGCTCTGGTCAAGCTCAAGCAGGCGCTTGCAGAAAAGACGGCACTCTCGGAAGAGCTGCGCAACCTCCTGAACGCCGAGCGCCAGGCCCGTAACGACGATGCGCTGGAAATGCGCCGCGCACTTCAGGTGGCACTGGGGCTCCCGCTCCCAGAAACCGATGAACAGGAAGACGATGAATATGGGCGACTTCGGTATCGTTCGGAACTTCTGGACCTGGTACGGGAAGTGGTGGCACGCGACCGAGAGCACCAGAAGTCATTGAACCTGGGTTCGTGGGAAGGCTACGCGACACGGCTTGCCGCCATCACCACCACGGCCGGGAACTACCAGCCGTCGATGCTGCTGAGCAAGGGCCCCCAGGGCACTTCGGACATTCGTGTACGGGTCCAGCTTCTGGAGTCTCCCTTTATCAAGGACTACGAATGAACGATAACAATCAGCGCGAGTACGCGAATCAGTGGTTGATGGCACGAGATTTGTGTGAGACGATGGGCTACGATAGCGTGGCCTCGGCACTTCACGAGCTGCGTGGCCGACTTGAGTCCGATGACGAACGTTCCAATTGGATGGAGCGATGCTACGCGCAGCGCAACAAGCTGTCCCACGAACTGGGGGTGGCCATGAAGTGGGTCAACCCCAAAGACGACAATCCTCAACTCTACCGATGGGAAGATTTGATGGAGACCGTCAGTTCGTGGGCCGAGGACCGGGTGGAGCTGCGTAATCTTCAACGTATCACCTGCGACGCTACACGCGCGGTTATCTCGGTCGGATCAGGTGGATTGCTCGATCGCATTAGCTACGTTACCAGTGATCCAGGTGATAAGGTAACGGTTGTCCCGGGCTGGGAACTGGCGCAGAACGTCGAAGAAGAATGATTGTCACGATCTTCATCGTGGGGCTTGCGATAATGGCCGTTTCGGCTATAATGCTCAGGCGCTCTGCACAACACGCCAATAACTGGTTTCAGGACTAAAGGAGGTTTTACATGGATTTTCTGCTTTTCGTGGGTGTGATGGCCCTCAACTTCGGCATCTCGTGGTGGAACTGCTACGCAGTAGGCGGCATCTGGGCCGAGTCGAAGGCCGTGGGTGGGTTCTCGCGCGTGCTGGCCTGGAGCGCGGCCATCCAGTCGGCTATCGGTTTCTCCTCCGTGTTCGGCGTCGTGATCGGGGGCATCGCCTACAAGATGGGGTATCTGCCGACAGCCGCCGCATCAGCCGCCATCAACTTGTGGTATCTGATGATCGTGATCCCGCTTCTGGGTTCGGGCCTCGTGATCACCATTCACTCGTGGATCGAGGCGTATCGTGAGCGCAGTCTCCTGAGCATGGGCACCGCTGCCTACAACACGTTTGCCCAGGGCTACAACATGTATCGTGCGGTACAGGACGTGGGTGGCGCGTTCAGCGAAGTGAGTTCGTTCTTCAAGGACGCGCTGGACGATTCGGAGGACGCTAAGGGCGCGATGATCGTGCTGGTCGTCGGACTCGTGATCGCGGCACTCGCTGCCGGTGTCGTGCTGACCGCAGTCCTGATCAAGAAGTATGCAGGACGCTTGCCGCTCCCGAAACCGCAATAACGCGATTGAGCAGTAACATGAAACGGGTACTTGACAACAGGTACCCGTTTTTGTATTCTAGCCACCTACACAACTTTTGGAGGAAGCATGGACAATATTCTGTATCTGATGCGTAACGTGATCGACGGCTACGCGAGCGCCTGGTCCGTGGTTCAAGAACCCGTGTACGAGAAGTGCCGCAACCACGACGCAGAAGAGGGCTTCGCGTACGAGGCGGTGCGTGCCCGTATCATCGGTGAGCGCGACCAGTACGTCGAGGGCGTCGTCGCAGGTCGTGAAGAAACGATCAACGAGGTTCTGGAACTGCTCCGCGACGCGAAGCACGACATCGGTGATCTGTCGTACAAGAGCCTGGTGGCCGGGATCGTGAATTTGCGACAGCTCCTGAACGTCGATCTGGTGGACCCCGAGGCAGAAGCCCGCGAGGCCGAGCGCCAGGAGCGTCGTGCCCGACACTTCGAATGCATCGTCGAGAGCTTGGAGTCCGTGTTCGACGTGGAGGACTTGAGCCTGGAGCCCGATTCGGATACCCGCCTCGTGGTCCTGGACTGGGAGGACGAGTACCTGCGTCGCGAGTTCGCGGATGAGATGGTCAACAACTTCGGGGCGCGGCCCACGGATCAGGAATTCCAAAACTGGAAAACGATCAACGATCTCGTCAACTGGGCAGAAGGGGCGGTCACGCGCGCCCAGGGCGTCAGCGACGGTACGCAAGAGCCGCTGAATCCATCCCAAGTCGCGGATTTGGCTGTCGAACTCCTGAATCTGTACAGCAAGGGCTGGCGCGACGAAGAGGCCCGATCCGAGGCCGAGGACGACGATGCAGAGGGCATCGAATTCGGCAAGTACGATGCGCTGCACGGAGTTCCGCGCCGAGTCCTCGAACGCGTGGTGGACGCGCTTGGCACCCGGATCGGCGTCAAGATCGAGTGCGACGTGAGTGCATTCCGCCGAGTGGAGGACATCTGGGCTGCGGCGCAGCGCGCTTCCCTGGTCGAGGAGGCTAAGGTCGAGAACGCGAAGACCGACTCTGACATCGTACAGGCCGTGATCCAGGCGATCCGTCGTGCGCCCTACATCCAGAAGAGCGCGGAAATCGGTCTGGACACGAAGCTCGACACCATCGACGGCGTGCACATGCTGATCTCTCCGGATACTCTTCGGGCTGACGTGCTGCGCACGCTCGAACACCAGATGCTGGTGCGCCTGGACGGCACCTCGTGGATTACGGTGAGCGACGTGGTTCAAGAGGTGGTGCAGGCGCTGCTGAAAACTTCGGAACCCCAAGAGTCCATGGTCGAACTCGTGGATCGTCGAGTGCTCGAAGTCCTGAACCGGGAAACGCTGGAATGGCGCAAGACCGACGCACTGGGTGACGAGGATGAGAGTTACGCATTCTACGAAGTGGACCGCCTGCACGCGGTTCCGACTTCGGTGATGGAGGGTGTGGTCAAGGCGCTGGACCAGGAGTTCGGAATCGAACTCGGTGAGGATGCGGCCACGGCCATTAACGGCTTCGAACTCCAGGACCTGGTATTCGACGCCATGATCCAGAAGGAGGTAAAGGATGGCAAGGCTTATGCTCCCTACTCGCTGCTCACCAGCTACGTGATCACGAACCTGAAAGAGCACCGAGCCGTTCCCGCACATGTCCATGTCGAGTACAGCAGCAACTTGAACGCCCTGGTTACCGACTCCGAACAACTCGGGCACGTGGTCAACGACGTGGCATGTGGCTTGGAGCGCGATTTGGGCGTCACGATCGACGGCTCGGCCGAGTGGTCGAAGGTTCGTGACATCGTGGCGTCGGCGGTCCAGGGGCTGGCTTCGCGCCACGGTGGGGATGAGTTGGACGAAGACGAGGAAGAAGATTTCGAGGACGACGATGAAGAGGATGGCCCAGAACTCGATCAGCGCCTCGTAGCACTGGCGGCCGTGCTCAAGGTCCTGCGCTCGCGCCATCCGAACCGCCTGACCAGCATGCACACTGTCTTGGTCAGCCTGCACTACGACGCGGCACTGCTGCTGAAAGAGTTGGTGGACGCAGTACACGCGGAGCTGAAGCTGTTGAACGCGTGGCCACACCGGGGTATCGAGCACTATCAAAAGGCGACGAACGTATCGGAACTGGCTGACGTGTTTGCCCAGGAGTTGCGTGAAGCGCTGTAATTGACAAGAGACCGTAGATCGAATAGACTACGGTCTCTTTTGCATTGGAGGACCGACAATGGTGTGCAAGACAGCACTAGAGTGTGCGGCACGGGTGCATGGCTGTGATCGGTGTTCGTGGAAACGGGGCCTAGTGGATTTTGGTAGTCCCATTATCCATATTCCGATAAAACGTGACCCATGGATCGCTGCGCCTCAGCCTGGTACTCAAGGATGGTCAGTATCGCGTCGCCTGACCTATAGGCGCGGTGACTACACTCGTGACTGGTGGTCAGGCGCGGACGGTGAGCCGCTGGTGTTCAAATCTGAGTTGGAGGCCCAGTTGTGGGCCACCGTAGTGAATAAAGAATTTGTTGACCCGGATACAGATTCTGCATAAAATGCAGTTCCTTGATTAGTGGAGGTGTATATGTCAGCGTTTCTCATCGGCATCGTTGCTGGCCTGCTGGCCACGGCCTGTATGTTGATCTCGTGCTGGTTGCTCAAGTGCTTTACTAGTATTCCACGACTTCGGGGCCCTGCGTTCACGGTGCTGGTGATCCTGAACCGTGGTTCGGATTCCTGGGTATGGTGGAAGCAGGCACTCGTGTATTTGGCGCTGTCCACGATCTTCGACGTTATTCTTCTGCTCAACTTTCTCTGAGGAGCCGTACATGAAAGAGTTCAAAATCGGATTCCTGATTGGCCTGGGTCTGGCCGCCGCCATCACTATCGTGGTGCTCGTCGGTATCGGCGTCTCGTGATCGAAAGGCCTCAAGAGCAGTGGTGGGGTCCGTGCCAATGCCGTATGCGGCTCGGATTCGAGGGCGCTAAGTGCGTACACGACTCTGGTATTAGGCCATGCGACAATAAAGAGCTTGACCCGCAGTCTGTTCTATACGTAAAATGCGAACCAACTTAATCAGGAGGTATCATGGAGAAACAAGTTAAGCACACGGACCTGAAGCACGGGATCACC
The DNA here is from genome assembly GCA_035043205.1 of Drosophila trichaetosa. Classification (NCBI taxonomy): domain Eukaryota; kingdom Metazoa; phylum Arthropoda; class Insecta; order Diptera; family Drosophilidae; genus Drosophila; species Drosophila trichaetosa. The sequence continues at coordinate 15,063 of JAWNNE010000353.1, forward strand.
CTTTTTGCGGCCACCATCATCCCGTCCTGGCACGATGATCAAATCGTGATGAGCTATAGCAAGTCCGAATACTTCGTCCAGGGCCGTGCCCATCAGGACAAGGAAAGCTCGTGGTCGGGGCACCGTCCGTGGCAGGCAAGTGCGGCCCAAACCATCTACAGCGAGTGGAAGAGCCGGTACGTAGTGCTCCACAGCAGTTTCATGGCACCCATGATCTACCTGGATGATCGCAACGTCGTGCGTCCGGGTGAGCAGCGCCGTTACAACCTGCATCGTGTGTTCCGCTCGCGTCGTGCCCGCGACGCCTACATCAAGCGCGTGGTCTCCGGGTGTCTGACGCGCGAAGAGCAGGACGTGGTTCAGGAATCGATCGAGAGCCGTGAGCGCTACGAGAACCACCAATTGAGCCGATACCATGATGTCCGCACCGGGCGTCTGCCGGTCGTGGACTGGGGCATCAAGGTCAACGCCCCGCACCCGATTACCTCAATGCTCGGCATCTAAGGAGAAAAGCATGAAAGAGAAAAAGGAAATCAGCGGCTGGTCCGCTGTTCTGTATCTGCTTCACTGCGCGGCGTTGATCATCGCGATCGGGGTCGGCACCGCAGCAGGGTTCGCCCATGACTGGCAAAAGGGTGCCTACTTCTGGGCCATGGCGGCCATGATCGGCGTCGGTCTTCTCCACAAACGACTGGATGAACTCGAATGATCAAAAGCAATCAACTTCCCGAGGGCTTCGTGTGCTTCGAGCGTGATGGCCAACTCGTGATCGAACACCAGGTCCGCTTCGTGGACCAAGATCGTGAAGAGGTTAAGGTGAATGGCGCTGGGCAGTACGTGCAACTCGCCTCTATCTCACTCAGCAACATCATGGAGGAACGCGTGGTCGAGGTGCTGAGTGCCGAGGCCGCTGCCGTCTACAGATGGATGAACGAACTTGTTGGCGACGACGGCACGATCCACGACGACGTGTACGTGTACGTGCTGTTTCCGTGGTGGCATCAGTACGTCCATGCAATTTCGTACTTGCATGAAGTGCGCGGAGCTGATACATTTAACACCGGTCGGCACCACCTGAACGGACGTGAATACCACCTGTTCTGCTATGATCAGGACGAGGAAAAGCGTGCTCGTTACGAACAGGCAATCGTGCTCGACAATCCGTACAACCCGCCACTCACCATCGTGTACGAGGAACCGCAATGAACTTTGAAGCCTGGTTTAGCACCCATCGAACTCTCGGCGTCGATATCTACAGCATTGACGATCTGCATGCCGCATTCGCTGCCGGGGCCGCTAGCGCTATCCCAGTGACCCACGGCCCGTCGCTTGACGCGGTAGAGAGTGAGGTGCTGCGGATCGCTAACGCCTACGTCTACACTTCGTTCTTCGCATTCGATCGTGAGATGACGACGCCGCTGATCTTGATGCTGGATGAGCAGTCTATCAGGACGTTGCTGTTCAAGGTGCTGTCCGAAACGGGTTGCGCTGTGCCTCCAAGCCGGTCGCTCACGCTCTCCAGCATCGCCCAAAGCATCTGGGATCATCAGTCGAAGCAAGTCGGTGAAGTGAAATCGGTTCGAATCGACGGAGAGAGCGTGCGTGCCACGATCGAAATCTACGACCGCGCCACGCAGGACTTGATCGAGAATCCGGTTCCTGTTACAGTGTCGGTTGGTGCACAGGTCGAGGACGGGGAAGAAAACATTCACGTTCGGATTCGTCGCGAAGTCATGGATATTGTCTACGACCACTGCGATGATTTCACGGTGCTGGTGACCGATGCGCTGGAACGACTGGGGATCGAGAATCAAGATGCGTTGGACGATCTCCAGGCCGATTTGCAGAACAAATTCGGCATCCTGTATCCGGATTTCTCGAAGCTCAAGACCGTGCAGCAGGTACTTACCGAAACCGCTCAACTTTTGGAGCCCCTATGAACAACACGTTTTATTACATCACGCGACGCCATTGCACTGGTGAAGTTGAGTACCTGGGTGTAGATGGGCCGAGCGGATACCCAAGCTGGGGCTCCATTGTTGGCGCGACGATCTACGGTGCGTATGGCAAGAATACTGAAGAATCGCTGAGCCAAGAGCTGGCTAAAGACATCGAGTTCATCCGACGAAATAGATATTTGCACCGTGGTGCCAATATGGTCGTAAGTATCGAGAAAGTGGTGACCGAAACTGTCAGTGTAATCGATATTAAAGGAGAAAGTGAATGAACCAGCAACAACTGCGCGAGGCACGTGCCGCGTTCGAAAACCAGTACGGCCCGAACATGGTCCTGTATCGCGGTGGCAACGGCTACACGGACCCGACGACCGACGATGCCTGGAGCAAGTACTTGTCCGGGTATGAAGCGAGCCTGCGGTTACTGGGTCTGGCATGAGACAGGACCCTAAACCGTTGACGAGTGCCCGACGCCTTTTGCCCCAGGCTCGTGCTGTATCTGGTGATGAATTTCGAGCGCTGATCAATAAATTCGTTCAGCTATGGCCCGAAACGCATCAGTATCTGGATTACGACAGGTTCACCAATTCGCAAGTCCAGCAGCTATGGGAGATGTTTTTCTCAGGTTACTGGATTCACGCGCAGAAACAATTTTCGTTGCCGGATTTAGAATGAGACGTTCCATCGACCATGCCCGTGAGCGTTTCGAACAGGAATTCGGTCATGAGTGGGACATGTGGATTGAGGAGAGGGGGCGTTACACAGACCCAGACATTCACGGTCGATGGGTCATTTTCTTCGACGGCTTCTTAGAAGGATTGGATTATGCACGTGAAATCCAGTTTCCCACCCCGTGAGACCAAATACCCATGGAGAAACATGCAACAAGTACCTGATTTGAACATGCGCATCAAGTTCGACGCACATGAATTCGTTGGCCGCATGGCCGCCGAACATGGCATTCCGCCATTCGCTGAAAGGGAGTAAATATGAACATCGAACAATTGAAAGAAGCTGACGCGCAAGCAATTTTTGACTACGTGGTGATCAAACTGCTTGAGCAGGGACGTCGGTCCTCAAAAAATGGGCGCTGTGCTTATCGTGGCGAGCATCAAGATAAGTGTGCGGCGGGTCACCTGATTCCAGACTCTCTGTACGATTCCGGTTTTGAGGGCGTGTCAATCACTAGCATCCTGACGATAATTAGTGCGGAGAATAAGTGGGACATTGAAAAGGCTATAAAACTGCAACGTCTCTTGTTGCGGTTTGCGGCGCTCATCAGCGAACTAGAGCATGTCCATGACTACGCTTCCATGGGATACGGACCCGGGGGTATTATGGTACGTTTGCATGACTTCCGAGCCAGTCTGTATCAATCCAGTCTTAATGTGGCGCAACACTACCGTCTCTCTACCGACAGCGTAACCAGCGTATATAATAGGTTGACGCAAGTAGCTTGACGTAGTACGATGCTGTTTTAATCACGGGAGAATTAAATGCTCAGTCAAATGGAGTGTCATGCACTAGTGCTCGCACGAGCCGCAATCGAGGAGAAAGCGGGTTTTTACGTATGCCTAACCCTAAAACACCTGGCACGCAGTAAGAAAATTCCGACCGGCGCACAAAAGTCGCTCTGCAAACGCATCGACGGCCTGCTCGACGGTTGTTGCAGCCTGGAAGAATGGCTCATCGAGAATAGTCATGCTACATACCACGAGCTTTTTCCCCGTGATGACCATGAGTACGAGGCGGCGCAGGCACGCCGACGCCTGACCCGCGTGCATTGGATTAACTGGATGCTGGAGGAACTGCGATGAACCGGAATTCAAAACTTTCTGCTCTTGAACGCGAGGTCCTGACTCACGCGTTGTTGACGATCTGCGGCACCAAAAACCGTCGAACCATCTGCGGTGCTATCATCGATGCCTCGATGCTGGGCCAGCGGCGCACAGACGATAGTCAGTGGGTGTGGCCCACAAAGGAGAAGCGGGAACGCCAGGACGCATCATTTTCGTTGCGCTTCTCAATCATGGCCGCACTCGACCCTGATGGGACGGGAGCTGTGCACACGATCGAGGACTACATTGTACGCAGCGGCGCATGTACTGATATGGAGTCCATGTGGAGTAATCCGGAATATTTTGAACGTGTGCGACAGACCCGCATCGAATTCGTCAAGCACATGCTGCGAAATTGGTAAGAGGGGCGCGATAGGCCCGATCAAATTGATCAAGACATTAATCAACGGATTGGAGGTACAACAATGAATGAACGCGAGATCAAGATCGCGATTTTGGATAAGGCGATCGAGCTGATGCGCGAGTCCTATACAGCGCGTAACCAGCATTGGTTTTTGTGCCACGCAATGTGCGGCGCTGCTGGAAACCTGACGGGCTTGGGTGGCTACTACGACACTAATGTGAAGTTGATGCCGGAAAAATGGCGTAACGCACTAGAAGACCTAGAGAGCCAAGTTGGTCACTTTCTGAATGGACACAGAGTGCTTGATGAATGGGTGCGCGACCAAGTGGGTGTCCATGCTCCTGATCAAAAACGTATGAAAGCGACACGTATCGCGTGGGCGCAGTGGCTAAAGGAACAACAGTGAGCGCGCATGCCCTCCATGTCTAACGGGCCGGGCCACCGATTTTAGCATCTGGGTGCTTGAGATAGAGCAGCAGTTCTAGTTGACGGGGGCCAAGCTGCTCTGTAGAAGGTAGGACCAATAGCCGAACCCAGTAATTTATAGGACGCATATAGATATGCTTGTAGATTGCTCTAATGTGGGTCTCGCGGCCAACAAAAAAGGACTTCTATGAAGCTGATTCGAATCATCGAGAACGGCCCTGACTTCACTCTAGTCCACCTGCACGTGGTGTGCGTTCCCCAGTTCCGCGATCCTGGGTTCTACCGCTCGACCTTGAGCTGCGAGGCGTGGTCCAGTTACTGGAGGAACAAAGTGTATGGTGCTAGCGTCAAGCACCGCACGTTCTACACTTTGACTCACGAGTTCGAGTGGGAATCTCACCTCAGTTTCTACGACCGTGCATTTGGCGTGGCCGAGAACCCTTTGCGCTTGATCTCACAAACGGACCATGGTAGTATCTGGGACTTCTACACCGCAATCTCGTGGAACTACAGGAGGAAGAAATTCATGAACCCGATTCGAAAGGCTTTGCTGGAAGGTGCACTCGAATGCCTTACCGACGATCGTCAGCATTACATCTGCGACTGCATCAACACCGCTGCACGCAACATCGACGCTTCACTATTCGATGGCCACGAAGACGGTGCGCGTGCGGCAGTGGAGGCAGAGCGCTCCAAGCTCCTTAAACATATAGCCCAACTGCTGGAGCGTAAGTTTAGCCTAGGCAAGTGGCTGATGGACAAGGGCTATGTAGAACAGGGCGATCGGATAGAGCTGGACCGCTCACCGGCTCTGCGCGAGACCCGCATCGCGTGGGTCAAGCATATGCTTGCCAATTGGTAAGCGCCATGCACGTACTCAACATCAACGGTAAGCCGGTGACGCTCTACCACCATCGGACGTGGCACCAGATTTTCGAGCGTCCCCACGTGTATCGGTCGCGACACGGGTGGAACCTGGATTATCTGGTGGGGTCGCAGACGCGCATCCGCACCAACGTTTTCGACACGCTGGACGCGGCTCTGATCCAGGTCCGGCACCTGTATCACTACAATCGACTGCCCCAAGTCGCGGCGGCACGAGCCAAGCTGGTTGACCGCCTGAAGGAGAAACCATGATCACCGAACTGCAACGTGAGTTGCTGCGTCGCGCCCTCTCGATACTGACCGAAGACGGGGACAACCGCTTTATCTGCGTCGCGGTCGTGCGGGCGGCTGCACGACACCTGCGTGTCAACAGCAAGACGATGGAGGGATGGCTGGCCGGGTACCGTGAGGCCACAATCGCTTCATGCCCGACCCGCGCCTACGACACGATTGTGGCCGTGCGTGGCCTACACAGCCGTATAGACGCGGCGCTTAACGGGTGGGCCACGTACAAGGTATGGCTCAATAACGTCGCAAACATTCCTCCGCTCGATCACGAACCCCGGCTCTTGTTCGAATCGCGTCGTGCTTGGGTCCAACACATGATTCAAAACTGGTGAGCGTATGAAAAACTTCGCACTACAAATTCTGGTTGGGGCACGCGATCGACTGTACAACGAGGAATCTCAGTTCCTGTGCAACGCGGTGCTGGATGCGGGTGCCGCGCTCATGCGCGTCGAGGGCCATCAGCTTCTGAGCTGGGCACGTTCGGACTGGGAAGACAACGGTCACGACGTGGAACAGGGCATGCAGGTCGCGGCCACCACCCGTACTCTGATGCACCACTTCCAGAGTCAACTGGGTGGTGAATATACGTACGAGAATTGGCTCATCTATCGCGCACACGTGATCGACTGCCATTTGGAACTGGGCTATAACCACGTGGCTACTAACATCAGGGCCTCACGTATCGCCTGGATCAACTACACGATTTCGACGTTGGGAGAACAATGAAAGAGATTCATCGACAGTTGCTGGAACTCTCGATCGAGGAATTGCGTAGCGAGCGTCAACGCTATGTGTGTACCGCGATCACCGCCGCAGGGGCCTCTATGTTCGGTATCCCGTACCATAGTTTCTCGGTCTTGGGCCCGAATTCGACCTACAGGTTCGTTATGCAGGACGACAAGAAGTTCGAGCGCGCTTGCGCCGTACGCGCAGCCTGCACCGAACTGCATCGTGCTATCGACAAGATGCTGGGCACCATTACCTACGAGAGCTGGCTGAACCGTGGGGGTTATGTTGCTAACCACGCTCAGGGCGCGGAAGAGCTGCGGGCCTCGCGTATCGCCTGGGTCCAGAACATGCTGGCGCTCGGATAGTGCTTGACAAGCGGCGGTGGGTCCAGCACAATGGTCGAATTCTATGGGAGTAAACATGAACGCGAAACAGAAGTTGTTGGACCAGGCCATGGGCCACTTGGCGCACGTCGGCTGGTCGCAGTACGTATGTAACTCGGTGCTGGCCGCAGCGGCCAAGATGCACGAGGTGCCGGACTTGACGGCCATGTCCTGGATCGACGCGTTGAGCGGCACGAACCGTTACGGCATGCACGATAGGCTGGGTCAGTTACCGCGTGTCACGGACGCGGCACGCGCCACGTTCCAACACGTGCACGAAATCCTGACCTACATCGAGGATCAGCTCGAAGGATTCGCGACCTACGAATCGTGGCTTCAGGCTAAAGGGCATCTCAAGTACGAAGGCCACGACCACTATTACGCGGGTGTGCGCGAATCCCGTATCGCGTGGATGCAATGGATGCGTGACCACGTTTTCAACGATCAAGGAGAATGAGATGCTGAGTCCTGCCGCAAAAGAAGTGGCGTTGGCCGTAAGAGCCCGATTGAGGGAAGGTGACTTTATCTGCCTTGAGGCAGTTGAGGTGGCGGCCCGGAACACGGGCCAGACGTATGGCGACGTGGTTGAATACGTTCGTGGCAACTCGACCGAACTTCCGTACATGGCACAGAAGGAGCACGAGCCAGTGCTTCATGGTGCGCGCGAATTCGTGGCCGAGGTTACGCGGCTACTGCAAGGTCATGGTTCATACCAATCTTGGCTCCGGGGGGTGGCTGAGATCGACCTGTACACCGTTGACGAACACCAGTTGCTGGTGTCACGTCGTGCCTGGATCGATTGGATCGTGGAGAACCGCTGATGACCAAACGTGAACTCAAACTCAAGTTGCTGCGTGACGCGCTCACGCATATGTCGGCGCGCGACTCCTACGTGTGTAACGCTATCGAGGCTGCTGGTGCCGCGTATTTGGGCCTGGTGTCGGGCTCAACGGATAAGAATCGCTATGACGCGGCGATCTCTACATGGCAAGGCGATCATATTTGGAACATGCAGAATCGCGTGGATCGTCGAACGCGTCGCGTGGTACTGTGCGTGGTCGAGATGCAGGTCGCTATCCGGAAAATTTTGGGCGGCCACGCGGCGCTCCAACTCTGGCTCTGGGACCAGGGAGTCGATATCCGTATCGAGGATCGAAGCGAGGCGCTGCTGGCTACACGTCGCGCATGGGTTGCCCACATGATCGAGGTCGCAGAAAAGGAGGGTGTATGACCAACCGTGAACTCAAACTCAAGTTGCTGCGCGGGGCATCAGCACACCTGATGCGGACTGGGGTCCTTTCCTACTTGTGTAACGCTATCGAGGCCGCTGGTGCCGAGTATTTGGGGCTGCTCCCCCATACGACGGACATGTATCGCTACACGGAGGCCGTGGCCTATCCGGCAGAGAACGGCGCGTGGCCCGATGCATGGTACCGCCTGACCAGTAAGGCGCAGCGCGTGGCCCGATGCGTGGTCGAGATGAAGAGCGCGATCCACAGTATTCTGGACTGTCACGATACGCTCGGGCTCTGGCTTGGGGCCCAAGGCATCGTGATCGACAGTAAGGACCGAAGTGAGAAGATGCTGGCCACCCGGCGTGCGTGGGTCGGGCACATGATCGAGGTGGCAGAGGCCCGTTATGGTAGGTGAATGGATACCGCTACCGGTCCCCCGGCTTTCGGACGTGCAGGTCGATATGCTGGAGTACGCCATCGTAGCGGCAGAACTCCATCACGATCTTGACGTGTATCTCCTGATCCGGCATGCGCAGGAACGCGTTCGACGCCGACGCGGTTTGGGGTTCGGGTACATGATTAAGCAGGACCACGAACTGCGCAAGTATTTTGCGCACGCGCTAGGAGGTATATGCTACTACGAGTGGCTGGAGCAAGCGCACGGAATTCAGGCCGATGAACAGGACCCTAAGCGTGTGAGTGCCGGACTCATCGCGTGGTTGCGCTGGGTGCTAGAACAGGGGCGACCATGAAACGAAAATGTGACTCTGGTAAGCAGGGTCATGAGACGGAGGCGGCGGCACGTGCGGCACTTACCTCGTTGTTGAAAAGGCGCGAGAAAGGCGGATCACCGGTAGCCAGACGACTCGATGTTTATCGTTGTGGGTGCGGCGCATTCCACGTCGGGGGCACCCGAAAACTCATGTGGGATTTGATCAACAAACCGATCATCCCGTTGTCGGCGCGTGGGCAGAAAAAGGATCAACAATCTTCATTATAAATCGCTGAAACAGGGGTCTAAAATGCGTTGACGTAGGGATACCAAGAACAGCAAAATAAAGGTCGATTCCACGCATTTATAATGAAGAGTGTAGCAATGGCTGGAGAACTGCGTAAAAACGTGGTTTTCTGGCCTTTTTCGTTGTTGTCCTGTTCTCTTGGAGTGGCGTTATTACGATTGGCTGTTGCGATCAGGCTATGGGTTGAAGCGGCGCAGCCGCGACTGCCAAAAAAGTCCACGGAGCGCAGCGACGTGGGCAGCGTGGGAGCTTGCGACCACGCATTCCCAAACGAGAAACGATTCCCCTGCCCCCAACAGTTGAGCCGTTGAATTGTCAGGTGAGGGGCGGCGCTTCGCTTGCCCCACCGGAAGGGCTGCGCCCTCCCGAACCCTCCCCCGTAATAACACCGTTCCTAAATAAATATATTCTATCTTGGAGTGCCGTTATTACGCACCGAAGGTGCAAAACACGCAATTTTCATCGATTTCCACGTACAACGAGCCGAAAACGCAATTCCCAATTTTAGGGCATCTGTAACGACAAGGGCGTTTTTACGTTTTTACGAATGACCATCACCGTTCAATACGTGTCCGGGGTACCCGGACTTGGCAAGACCCGGGCCGCCGTCAACTACATGGCCGAACACATTCGCAATGGGCTGGCCGGAAAAAGTGCGGGCTACATTTTCTACGTGGCTCCGACCCGTGCCCTACTCAAGCAAACACTAAACAACCTGAAGTCACTGCTCACCGAGGACGAGCAGCGCATGATTCGCGCCGAGTATTCACGAAAAGGCGTCACGGGCTCCACAGTGGCTCAGCGTGTTCGTGCCGCAATGGATGGTCGAGCGCTCGACACCAAGGCCGTGCTGCCCTTCATAGAGGGCTCTGTTCTGTTTCTTACGCATCCTGGCTTCATCACGTTGCGCAGGCACGAGAAGTTCGAAGACACAACCGTTATCTTCGACGAGAGCCGCAAATGGGTGACCGACGTTATAGGCTTGCGTTTGAACGGGGCCGCCGAACTTCTGTTCAATAAACTGTTCACGGTTGAAGACTTGATAGACAACCGGACAAAGAAGGCTAGCGGCCTCATATCGTTACGGCCACGTGCGGTAACACGTGCCGAAATATCGGACATGGTAAAATCGAAAGGGGAGCAAAAAGTAATCAGCCAACTTCGAGCCATACATGATGACCTGGCATCGCATGATGGCAATCCGAGCCGCATGCAGATGTTCGGAGCACTCCACCGTTCTGGTGACGGCCGCAAGCTCGTTGGCATCGCGATGCCCAGCCATCCGTTTGTCGGATTCCGTCGCGTATTGATCATGAGCGCCGACTTCGAGAACAGCCAGATGTACCATCTGATGAAGATGGAAGGGTGCCAGGTCAAGAACGTGACCGCCAAGTTTCTGCGCCAGCATCTGGATGGAGGCTTCGACAAGGCTTTGGGTGAGGTGACTGCACGGTACGAGAAGCTGACCATAGTTCCGCTGTTGACTGATGCGGAAATGCCTTCGTTTGGCCAACTCGACGTTGGGGTGTTGCTGCCGGACGCGAAAATGGTGGAGTTCAAGCAAAAGATGGACGAACTACAACTCACCAGCGCCGAACTCAATGACTTGATTAGAACGCTGCGTGATCCTGATCTCAGCAAGGGTATTCTGCGCCCCAATCAAGTTGAGATGCAATCGTATATGCAAACGTCGGGCTTCGAAATCGATTCTCTGCGCTGGATGGTGAACGCCAGCAAGAAGCTTGTCCACTCCTGGTGGAAAAAGAATCCACCGACCGTTCGCGACTCCACTACTCAAATCGGGGTTATGATTTTAAATCCCGGCTATGAGGACTACGCGGTCCACAAGCGTCATTTCGAATACTTGAGTGTGGGCCGTGTCGAGGGCCGCAACGGATTCATGCACTCCAATGCCGTAGCGTTTTTGTCGGCCATGAATCCGAAGCCGGTGGTGAAGCAGTTACTGAACGCGCTGCTTCCGGACTACGATGCCGATGAGGACTACGTAGTTGATAAAGCGATTCAGTCGCTGGGACGCGGTAACATACGAAACCACCACACGAAGAAGAGGATGCTTGCCATCGTCAGCACCCAGGGCCTGGCCGAAAAAGTGAGAGCCCGCATGCAGAACTATCCTAAGATCGATCTGGGGCCTACGGAGGCGCTTGGGAACATGCGTCGATGGAATCACAACAAAGCCACGGCCCAGGAGCGTGTGCAGGCCACGGGGACTGCCGATCGTGTGGCGCGCTTCACCGAGACTCTTGGTGATAATCGTAAGCTCTACAACGCGCTGAGTGGGAAAATTTTCAGGCTAAAGAGAAAACTTCGTGACACGGGGGACGTATCAATAGCTGCCCAGATAACCGAACTTGAAGCGCAACGTGCAACACTAAGGAACAGTAATGAATAACAGCTACATTTATGTTTATCGCGTAGACGGTGCTCCTGTGTATGTTGGTATAGGCACAGACGATAATGGCTCGTACAAAAGAGCCCGCGACATAAGCAGTCACAAGGAAGTGGCCGCAAAAAGATACGAGCGCATAGAAATCGGCATAGTTGCACAGCGTCTCTCCAGAAAAAGCGCCAGGCTGATGGAAATGGTGTTGGTCAACGAGTATAGACGATCGTTCGGCCTGGACAACATACTGACAGTATCTAAACAAACTTCTTTTTGCGACTTCACGGTCTCAGTGTCTGGAATAGTTCAGACACGTGACAGGAAAAGCCAGGAGCGTGAATTTCGTGAATTTGTGCGTGAGCAACGGGAGCTAGGGTGGACTAGTGACGAGGATGAATTAATTCGCCACGCTATCGACATATTTGGATTTGTTCCAAAGCACTTGCGCAAGTTCTACACGGTAGAGCAGGTCCAACAAGACAATGACGATGCCGCCTACTGGAGCTACCACTATGACAATAGTGCGGGTCACGAAAGTGATCTACCACAGGACCGGCCAGAACGCAGCTTGAACGAGCGAATAAGGTATTATCTTACGTACTACGGGTTTCGCTTTGACGTAAAGCGCGTAAAGCTACTGGCACTCAAAAAGTCCCAGGCCGATTTTTGTACTTACTTGGCCTGCTTAGTTCCGAAACCCGGCGCACTTCGTGAGGAGCGCAATGCCGCCGTATGTCAGGTTGAGGACTGGCTTTCCGCTGACTCCAGCAGGCTTCCGTCAATGAAGAAGCTACTGAGCAGTGTCGGTCTTAAGAGCAGCGCTTGTGACTGGAGGTTTGACGAGGTTTATTGCTGCATACGCGCGGATGCGTTAGGAATGTACGACGCGTCATACAAAAACACCTAGAAAAAAGGGAGACCCATGGGTCTCCCTTTTTTCTTACTGGCCTACAGCCTTTTTGAACTCTTCGAGATTTTCGTACGCCGCGATCTGGACGTTGCTACGCAGAAGCTCGCTGATGCTAGCGGCACGGAATCGAGGGCCGAGCTTGGCCCGGATCGCCAGCACCTCGTCCCGAGAAGCGCCCCCGAGTTTGATAGCGTGTCCCACCAAGGACTGTGCACAGTATTCGCTCAAGTAGATGTATTCGGGCCCCTTCAGGACTTCGAGATCATCTCGTGAAAAGCGTCCGTTCTCATAAACCGCGTACGTGACAGACGGAGGAACCACGTAATCGGGCCCCATCATCTCCACTTCCGTATTCGCGAACTCGTTACGCAGATTCTGGATTTCGCTGGCCACCGGATTCTTGATGCCGAATGCGACGACCGGAACACGCTTGCCGTTCGGATAGCCGTAACGCACAAACCAGCTAATATCGGGCGTCTTCGGAACCGTGGTGCGCTTGAGCCCGACCTCCAGTGCCTCGCGCATCACCGCCAGCACGTTCATCCCACGGTCCTTGGCCACTGCCTCGAACTGATCGACCAGCGTCTTGTTCAGGCGCAGATTAACCATCTCAAGTCCCAGCGCGTAGTCCACCGCCTTGTCCAGCTCGGGGCTCACTTTCTTGACACGGGCCGTAGCCACGTTGATCGCGTCCTCGGCGTAGGCCTCAGCAGCCTCCTTGTTATCGTCGGCCATCGCGCTCAACGCCACTTCCTCTTTAGGGCCACCGAACGCTGAACGAAGAAGTTCGTTGAAGTCGAACTTCTTGGGTTCCGCGTGCTTGTCCGCATCGTTGGTCGTCGCACGCTGGTAAAAACCGGTCATCTTTTCCGTGGCACGCTTACGCGCCTCGTCGAACGCAGCGTACTGATCGAATTCGCCGCCACGCGGCCATTCACCCAGCGGGTCGGACTCGGCCAGGAACTCGGGACCCTTGTATGCGCGGCCCACGACCGCAGTTTTACGGCCAACCATACCGGCTAGCGCCGAGGGCTGCACCTGAACCAGCCCCTTCTGTCGAGCTACACGCTCGACCTCGACCTCGGCCAAGAGGTCGTCCACCTGGACCAGGATGCCGCGCCACGGACTGCTGGACTTGTCCACAAAACTGAGCGTATTGGGCTGGGTGAACAGGCCTGGCGTCGTGTCCGCACCATGCCGACGCTGTGCCGCGAGCGCCTCGTTGAGTCCATGGACCCCGTACCGACCACCTGATTCCAGCACCTGGGCCGCGCGCTTCTGTACCTGGGCGTCAAGCTCCAGTCGCGTGATCGCGTCGCGCAGTTCCCGTGTCAGCAGCACCCCATCCTCGTTCACACACTCGGACCAGGCCTCACGAAACGCACCCATCATCTGACCCAGGTGGGTGCGTGTGACCAGCGGCCGCAAGCGCGCAGCCAACTCGGTCTCCAGGTCGCGCGGCAACCGCGTGCCCCGATCCGACACGTAGTTCTCGATCGCGTTGGCCAGTGCGTGGGCATCACCAACCTACACGTCATGGGCACTCACCGAGTTTGCGACGCCCACGTCCGCGTTCACCACACGGTTGAAGCCAGTGGCCTTAGCGATCTTGAAAACTTCATCCAGCAACATGTACACCCTCCTCGCGATCTTGATCTGCCCGGCTGTATCCATCGTACCAGTCCATGGCCTTTTCATCACCATGCTCGTACGGATTGTCCAGGTCCGAAAGACCCTCGCAAAACGCATCGTAGCCTTCGTACCACTCGTCACTCTTATCCACACTCACCTCCTGTCACTCTTCTGCGTGATCGGCCTTTCGTGCCCAGGACTCTGCGGCACGCCAGCCCTGGCTGAATTCAAAATCTGGCACCGAGCCCGGAACGAACGGGTTGAATTCTTCGTGCACACGGTCCTCGCGCCACGCGCGGTAGCCCTGGGTGAACGGGGGAACCACCTCGGGCTCCGGATACCATCCCTCCCACAACTTGTTCCACAAACGTCGAAACATCGCACCTCCATATGAAAAATGGGCTCTCGGTTAAGAGAACCCATTCTAACAGAACTTTTAGCGATCCGCAACAAACGTGTGCTCACGCTCACCCGAGTAGTAAACTCCCCACACGGAATGCACGCTCGCGATCGGCTTAGCATCCAGTTCGATGGTCCGGGACCGCGTAACTGGACCTGTTGGGCGGTGCTTTTCCGGAATCGCGGCCAGCTCCTTTTCCGTTAGTTCACGATCTTCGACCAGCCGCCGAACGTAGGTGCCACGCTTGAACGCCGCAGGCTCGTTGTTCCAGTTGATGCCCTTGGCGTGTAGCAGGTCGTGCTGGGCGGCCGTGCCCTTACCATGCAACTCCTTATGGGAGTAGTGGGCTTGGCACAGCATCTGCAACGAATTGCGTGTCGCATCGGCCTCACGCCACTGGAACGCATCTGTCACCGACGCATTGTCCGGTAGTTGCCAGACACGGCAATCGAACTTGACCTTCGGGCGCTGACCCTTGGAGTTGGGTCGCACCTTCTCCGGCAGGTTGTCGTAGAGAGCCCAGATGAAGGCTTCCGTAGCGCCCGCTGCCATCAACGACACCCACTTCTGGTAGCGGCCATCGAATTCCAACGCGGTTGCACTTTCCCAGAACAGCGTGATCTCGTCGCTCTGCGTGTAGCCCAGCGTCGCACCGAATTCGTCAACGAGTGCCTTCGTCGTCTCGATCATGCAGCGTATGAAACGCGTGTCGTACGGACGCTCCAGGCCACGCGTGAACGTGTGGAACGCACGGCCGTCGAGCCGAGCCATCACCGGGATGCCTGGCATCATGCGACGGCCTGCCTCTTCCAGCTCGAACCGCTTCATCCGGTCGCCCAGCGGGTCTTTGATTTTCTTGCCCATCTTCTTCTCCTTAAACGAGTTCTGCGATTTGTTCGAGAACGGCCAGCGCACCGCCCTTGATCCCGATACCGCACGACGAGTCGATAGCGTAGTCGCGTGGGTTGATGCGGATAGCACGTGGCCCGTAGCCCTCGGTGAACCAACGCACGGTCGGGATCGCGAGACCCGCACCCATCTCCACGACCACCAGGTTATCGACCCTGTTCGTCCAGTGCTGGAGTCGATCGAGCTGAGCATTGGTTCGGTCACCTATCCAACCACCGTCCCCGAACATCAGGATGTTGGGTCGCGTGATCGAACCGCAGTGCGGACACTGAGGTGCCTTATTCAGCAGCAGGCACTTCTCCGCATCGACCTCGGGCACGAACGAGCCAGCATCCCACACGGCATCGAGACAGCCATTCACGCACTGTAGGTGGTGAATCGAACCGTGGCACTCGACGATGCGCTCGGCACTGAACCTCGCTTTCTGGAACTGACCATCGACGTTGCTGGTGAAGACGAACGAACCACGCTTCATCTTCGAGGCCCATCTCTTCAGGATCGAGAAGCCTGCATGCGGAACCGTCTTTCGGTAGAGGTCCAGGCGATGGCCGTAGAAGCCCCAGGTAAGCTCCGGATTCTGGATAAATCCACTCGGATTCGCCATCTGCGAGAAGTCACGACCACGGAGTGCCGGATACGCGGCCCAGAAGCCATCGGAACCACGGAAATCGGGGAGGCCTGAGTCCACACCCATCCCGGCACCTGCCGTGATCAGCAGTCCATCAGCCTCACGAATCCAGGCCGCAGCCTGCTTGACGTTAGCTTTACTCACCTTCGTCCTCCCCACCCAGCTTGCGGACCGCGTAGTGACGTGCCTGGACGTTCTCCAGGTAATAGTCCACGTAGGCCTTCGCATCCTCCAGCGATGGGCGCGAGCCGAAATACGTTTCCCGATCACGCCAGATGAGGAACAGGTCTTTGCTTTTACGCACGATGCTGAAGCCTTCGCGGTATTCTTCGTCCGTCAACGCCTGGTCGATCGCGCGTTGTGCAGCGTATTTCGACCCGTAGGTTCCGTAGTAGGCGGTCCCACGCACCACCGTCACGCGGCCCGCAGGCTTGATCGTGAAATCGTCCTTGTACTTCTCTTCCACCGTGTCCGGGTCCACGTAGCCGCTGTGCTCATTCGCGTCATACTCCGTGAGATCGGGCTCCGTGATCTGCTCACCGATCAGGTAGGACACGCGGTCCGCCTGGTAGCGCACGCGCTGTTTGTATTCGGAGCGCTCGATCGTGAAACCCTCGCTGATGTCACCCTTGTGCAGGATCGCCGTCCAGTTGGTTTTGCCGTTGGATTCGGGCATCCTGCCGAACCAAACTTGCAATTCGGGCTTGGGCTTACCACCACGAGCCTTGAACACTTCACCGCCGTCACGAGTGCCGTGCTCCCAAGCCTCGGCCTGACTGCCGGTCTCGGCAAACGGGTTGTCGAACTTGCGGCCTTCAGCGGCCTTCGAGTAGCCTTCGTTGTAGGCAGAGAACAGGGACATGAGATGGAACTTGTTCAGCATAGGCCACGCGGTAGCCGCGTTCTCGGCATCTTCCAGCGCCACGTTGAGTAGGGCTCCCGAGCTAAGCAGTTCCTTCACCTTGTTCAGTTCAACGTACTTCAGCTTTTCGGTCAAGATTTTCTCCTCAGTTAAGGTAATTGGCAGGCCACTCGAATTCGTGCATCAACGAGTTCAGCGCACTCCACTCGTGCAACGTGTAGGGGCTCAGACGCTCGTGTGCTAAGATCGCAAGGGGCTCACCCGGAATCGTCACAAACACGTCGATCGAGAACTGAATACTATCGGGCATCATCTCGGCTGTCAACCGGTAGTCCACACTTTCGTGATCCAGTTGTTGCTGGCACACGTTGCGGACCGCCAAAACCGCATCGCCCAATCGGCAGGAGTCTACGTAGTTAGCGTAAACCTCGAAAATCTCGTCCTTCCACTTGCTATACGTCATGAACCTCCTTCCTGTCTCAACTGAAAAGCATTCTACCCCTTATTTTGTTCCTGGTCAAACTCTCTGAGCGCCTTCAGCAGTTCCTCAGCGTGAGCCCGCGTGGCATACACTACGGGCTGGCGTAGCTTCCACTGACCCATACGCTGCGCCAGCGTCTTGAGATCCATTGGCTCCGGAGGGACCTTTAGGCTGAAGTCGCGCCACCGATCATCCTCTGGCGCGTCAATCAATTGTACGTTCACCGGTAACTCCCTCAAGACGAATTGGGCCCTCGTAATCGTTTAGCAGCCGGTAGTACATCAGACGGGCTGCGTTCTGCTCCTGTTCTGGTGACAGCGGCTGTCCGTAGGCCGCGATAAGCTCGTCGGCCGTACGGATGCTGATCTCGGACCTGCGTTCTTGTTCCGGATCGAGCTTTAGTGCCGCCAGTCGATCCAGTGCCTTGGGGTGGACGAACGCGTCAACGAGTTGCCCGTCCGCATTCACTCCTGCCTGAATCTTGATCACGAGCGCTCGCGCTGGAACTGCACGCCCTTCAGAAACGCGTTGATCACGTCCTCGACTCCGAACACGTCATCATCGTCGTGGCCCGCGACTTCGCGCGCCGCGATCTCGGCTTCCTGGTCCTCACGGTCGAGACGAATCGGCTCGTACGAGGCATCAGCACCCACGTAGCATTCTTCAGGTGCGTCGGGCCACCACTCGCGGCAAGCGTCGAATTCACCCCCGTGCCAGTTTTCGAGGAATTGCATACCCTCGTTGTGTTGGTTGTCGATTGCGAATTGGATTGCGGCCACGCATGCTTGTACAGTCATCTTCTTACTCCAGGTTTTTGAGTTGTTCGCTAGTCACGATAAGCTCGCGACAGATTGCTGCCCACTGCGTTTCGTTGAAATCCGAGTCCTGGACCCATCGAGCCCTATCACACAGGTATTCCAGCAGGGTGTCGAGCCCGAACCCATGAACGTACTGGTGATGGGCCTCCTGCCATGCATAGTCGTGATCGTCGGGACTGTTGGGTTCCAAGTAGTAGTTGATGGCCTGAGCCGCATCCTTCAACACCTTTCCGGGCACCACTCTCAGACTTGCTGCGTAGGTCATTTACCACCTCCATATTCGTGAACGATCTTGCGGAACTCGTCGTCGAAATTCAGGTACGTCTGAACGTGCGACGGAAGCTCGGTACGCGACCAGAACTTCAGCTCGCTCTCGATCCAGTCGTTGAGCAGGGGCACACGCGGATGCAGCTTCTTCTCGCCCGAGCGCATCTTCACCTCAAGCAGAACGTCAACTGCATGGCTGATCGACGGGTCCTCGACGGCGCTGCGCAACTCCGCGAACGAGACGGGTGCCGCTTCCTTGAACGTGTAGACGTAGCGTGCGGCCTGAAGCGGACGAATCACGTACAGGTACTTCTTGTACCAAACTTCGTCGGCCTGCAAGTATTCGCGGAAGTTGCCCTTGGCCATGTGATGGTAATGCTGGATCACCGGATACGGGTTGAAGGCCTCACGCGCCAGTTCCTGGATACGCGGGTGCGCCGCTCGGTAGACGGTGGGCGAGCCGATCCACTCCAGAATCTGGGGATTGGACTTGCGAATCTGGAAGAGTGCCTTGCGCAAGTCCCAGCCGCTCAAATCATCCAGCTCGGGAACGTCGAAACGAGTGCCCCTGAGCACGTCCTTGAACCCAGACGTATTGCAATCCAGAACGTCACGCACTTCATCGACGCTGAGGTAGTGGTCCGCAGGCCGCACGTATACAAAACGTACGTCCCAATCGCTGTCGGGACTCGCGAAACCCCAGGCCCGGGAACCGGCCTCCGACGCCAGGACGATGTTGACGGACTCACGCTGCTCGATATAGAACAGGGCTTCTCGGATCAACGCGATAGTTGCGTCACTCACTCTTCCTCCTTGTCCAGCTCAAAATACAGGGCAGCCGCACCCTGGTACAATGCGAACAGCGCGTCGTGCGCGTCCTTGTACAGCTTCTTCAGCTCTGGGTGGTCGTCAAGCGACTCGTGCTCCCCAAGCGCCGATTCGAGATTGTTCAGAACCATGTACGAACGATCCATGGCCTCATATTCTTGTGCGTATTTCATTTTTGTTCCTTTTTCGGTACGGCTCCGCGACACGCCTGGATAAGCTGGGTAGCCGTCACGCACGATCTACCCCCGCTCTAAAGCTTTCGCTGAAGCCGCCTGCGAATCCATTGAATTCTCGCATCTCGGCAACCGCCTTCACACGTTCTTCGGGTGCGGCCTCGGCAATGGTGGTCATCGCCCATTTGAAGCCCGCGTTCATCAGGTCGCTAGCATCCGTGTTCATAGTAGTGTAGTCCTCGATCGTTTGGAGTTCGGGAACAGTACCACGGACTTGATGGGCAGGTCAATCATTTCCATCGGTCCGTAGGGTCTACCATTCACGTGCAGGGCCTTGGACTTGAGCCAGCGCCCGAGTTCCGAATTCGATGCGGGTCCCGTTCCGCGCCTCTCAGTGGACAAAAACCTGCACACTTCGTGCAGGCTCCTGATGTAGTCGATGGCTTTTATTTGGAGCATGCGATTCTCGCGCGTGCCACCCACGTATGCCACTGAAGGGCCGTATCGTCATCGCTGAACACGATTTGGGTACCTGAGTGCAGATGCAGCGTCGTGTCCACGCCCCGTGTCGCCGCCCATTCACAGAACAAGGAAAACTCCTTATCCTCGTTGAACGTGGGACGCCAGTTAGTGATGCCGTTCACCACACACCAAAGTAGGAGCGCGGCCAGGATGAACCATTCACCTAGGGTCACAGCCATCTTCCTCCTCCTCTTCTTCTGGTTCCACGTAGCTCAGTGGATAGTGAATGTTTTCGCCTCGGGGTTCGTATCCCTTACCCTCGAAGATCACGTTCCCCACGTCACGCCCTTGCGGGTCGTTACGCAGGGTTCCCGAGTTTGCCACCCAATAGCGTTCGTTCGCGTTCATGCGGGGCGGCGCTTAACCGGGTTTCGCGTGTACTTACTGGACAGCGCCAATCCAGATGCGCCAGGAAGCGGATCATAGAACTGACCGCGCTCTATATAGCGATTGGCGTCGTCCTCAGGCTCCAGAGGCGAGACCCGTGCACCGTGACCATCGACCTGGATCGGGCCACAGGTTTCGCATAGTACCGTGTAGAACCATGGACGGCCTTGATCGTCGGCCACCGGACCGATGTCCTTGAAGTCAGATTGGGACTCGGAGCCCCACATGATATGGGAGCAGTGTTTGCAGAATTCGGCCATGATCAGTCCTGAAAGCAAGCTTCAAAGCCACCGCCAGCAGGCTCGTATCGTACTACAGACTGGCAGTAGTAGCTGCCGTTGACGGCTAGTCCTCCGAGCGGCGTCCATCCAATGCGTATGTAGTGGTTCACCTCGTCCGCCAGTGCTTCCCGATCCAGCTTGGAGAGAATTTCGTATTCAGTGATCTTCATTTGTCCTCCCTATTAACGATTTTTCGGATCATCTCACGCGTATCCGGAAGATACGGGAGATTGTCGTCTAGCCACTTACTGCGCTTCTGGATCGAAGCTGCTTCGTCAGGAAAATCCTGTGTACCGGACAGCCAGTAGGTCATGACACGTAGCAAGTCCTCTGCGCGGCTAGCACGGACTCGATCCTGTACGGCACGTGCCCTCCAGGTATTCAGCTCGGCCTGATCAGCCTGGAGTCTAGCGATCTCGGTCCACAGGACGATAGGATCATCTTCGTTCGGGTCGAGATCAGCCATCCAGTGCCTCCTGTTGCGCCGGAGTCAGCAGCGAGCGCAGGCCGAACTCGGCCTTGAGCTTCGAGCGCTCGTACCATTCTTCCATTCGCTCGTCACGGCCTTCCAAGCGCTTGACCGCCAGACCGAACAGCTCTTCACGAGCATGCGCAGCCGCGAACGCTTTCTTGCCGTCGCCGTACGAGCCATGCTTGTCGATCAGAGCGCGACCCACACGCGTTAACTCCGATACGTCGCGGTCGATCTGGATCAGGCGATTCATCAGCCGCGATTCGATCTCGTTCACGGGGCCCAGGTCATGGCCCAGTTCCGCGAGCTTGCCCTTCACGTCGTCCAGCTCTTCGTGGAGTGCGAGAACCGCTATATCACGCTCACGCAGATACGAGACAGCACGGTGGAAGCGAGTGTACCACGGACACTTCAGTTTCACCATATCGCCGTTCTTGAACTGGAAAACGAATCCTTCCTGCGCATCCATGGTCTCGATCACCGTAAACGCCTGTTCGACCGTCATTTCGGGATAGAAATTGGCGACGCGCTCCACCTGATACTGGTGAACGAGATTGTGGACCCAGTGCTCCGGGTCCAGTAACACGTACTCGCCCGTCACGTCGTGACGTACGTGGAGCAGACGCACCGATGCCTGCTCGTAGCGTACAACCACCTGATTTTCGGGGCTCGTGAACTCGAAGCATGCGGTATAGCCTAGCCGGGCCACCGCCGTAGCGAACTCCACGACGTTGGGTGGCACCACTTTCTCGAACGCGCGTACCACGTCGCTGTTGTACGCCTTCTTCGAACGCCACGCAAACCCGTTTTCTACGGACCATGAAGTGGAGATCAGGGAGCCATCCAGCTTATCGTAGATGGCCACGACCTCAGGAGCACGTGCCAGAATCGCGTCCTTTGTCAGGTGCGCCTTCTCCCCCACGTTGAAGAACTTGTGGAGCGGTCGGCTCTCGATAGTGCCGTTGCGATCGAACGTGATACCACGGCATTCACGCGCGTACTCGTTTTCGAACGTCTTGCTGTCCTGGAAGATGTAGCAGATGACGCGACGGCCGCCCGGCTGATCCAGCACCCGAATTTGCTCGCTGCCCTGAATGTGGGGCAGAACGTCGTCGATTGTTGCGATGGTGGGAAACATGTTTTCTCCTTTACATGGTACCGCCAGTGCGCTCCGCGTGCTGCCGCGTAAGCTCCCAGCCGTACAGTGATGCTTGTTCGGCGTCGCGCTGGCCCTTGTTCTTCCAGCGAGCTACCTCGTTGTTCAACTCGGCAATCTTCAACCGCAGTTTACGAATCAGGTCCTGCGAATCCTCCAAATCGTATTCTTGGTCATCGACCAGTCGGTTCAACTGAACTATACGATCGGCCGCACATATTGTCAACTCCGATCCCACGCGCCGCAGCTCCTCGACCAGTAGGCCTTCAAGTTCACGTCTTCGTTCGCTCATTGTGGCTCCGTCCATCGTTTACCGCAGTGTTGGCATTCACATTCGTACCAGTAGCGATCGTCAGAACGCGACCAGTTCCCTGTATCTGCCTTTGCTACGCGGGTCACCAACTCGTGCGGACAAACAGTGTCTCGCAGTTCGGTAAGTGCGGCCTGCGCGCTGGCCAGTCGTCGTAAAATCGCGTCTCGACGACGCTGGATCGCGTTCTTCGCCATTACCAGCTACTCCCACTACCGCTGTCGAAGCTGCTGCTCGACGACGAGTCGTAGGAACTGCTACTCGAATCGTACGATGACGAGGAAGAGGAATCGTAGGACGACGTATAGCTGCTCGAATCCGACGAGGACGATGACCACGTACTGCTGTCGCTGGTGCACGTGTATGACGAGGACGCGGGCTCCGGGGCCACGTACACCGGCGAATCCGTCAACGTCGTCGGCTCGTTGAACACGCTGTGGAGCGGTGACAACGGGGACAACGGATTCAGGAACAGGGCGGTCGTCAGGTCCGAGTTGTCGGCCTGTCGCGTCGGGCTAGATGCACTCGACTTGGTGTTCTGGGTCGGGAACGAGAACGACTGCTTGTGCTCGGACCAGCGACGCATGCGCGCGTCACGGACCTCACGCTCACGCTGGAGCTGGGCCTTGGACTGCGCGTACTCCAGGTCACGCCATTTGGCCACGCGCTTGTCCTGGATACCGTCCTGGACCAAGCCGCCCACGTTGACTTCGAGTTCCGGCGTGGCCTCAGGTGCCCCTTCGAGCTTCGAGCGGTGACGAATTCGGTTGAAGATTTTACGCAGCACCTTGAGTCTCCTTCAGCTTAGCACCGGCATAACCGGCGCAGTAAACAACCGCGTGGCGCAGGGCCTCGGCCACGTCATCGACACTGGTGGATCGGGCACCGAGCGTGTAATGGACCGAATGGCCCATATATGTGGCATGGGCCCGCACGATCACTTCCTCGTTACCACCATCGTCCTCGTCGCACTCGGTCCAGACGCTGGTATTGATGTGCACGCGTGCCTGCAACTCCATGGAGTGCGCGTTGTCTTTCAGCGGATTGAACACGTCGGAAATGATGCCACCGCGACCCCGCAGGATGCCGAACACGTCACCATCGGCCAACACCACGGCACTGGCATCGTGCCCCAGCAAGAACGCCACGTTCTCGATGATCGAACGATCGCTGTCCACGAATTCGACACCCCCTTCCTGCACCGTGTGCGCGAACTCGGTCAGGAATACCTTGAAGTCGCTATATTTGCGGCCACCCTCTCGGAACATAGACCAGTAGTGACGGGCTTGGGAATCTTTGATCTGCCTCATTTCTTCTCCTTGTATGAAAACGCGTGGCTCAGGTCCTTGAACACGTTATCCATGTCCTTGAACGCGGCGTCGAACGCAGCCTGCTTCTCGGCACTCATGCTGCTGTACTCGAAGTTCTGTGTTGTGTGCGTCGTGGACTTCCAGTTGCTGGCTTCTCGCAATTCCTTTTCCAGCTCCGCGACCTTCAGGCGCTGACGCAGCAACCGCTCCTTTGCGCGTTCCCGATTATACTTCTCGTTCGCACGCCTTGTCGAGTCGAAAAAGCCCTCCAGATACAACAGGAGCAGGACCGAGACACCCAGCACCAATAACACGAGAACCGCCCATTGAAACCAGCTCATTTGATCCTCCTTAGCCCATGGCCTTGACCACACGTTGGATCGTGCGGACACACATGTCGTCGAACGGAAGTCCGTTCTCCACGTCGGCCAGCACACCCATCAACTCGTAACGCTGTGCGCGAATATTTGCCAGTTGTGCCTCCAACGCCTCGATCTGCTGTTGCTTCGTCATCTGCCCTCCAAAAGAATATGGGACCATTATAGGTCCCATTTTCTACCGCGTCAACAACTCTTTACTGATCGTCATGCACGCCGATAAGTCGCTCGATCAAGGCCACCAGCCCATGCCGGTCACCGTGTCCGATCTCGCGATTCGAATCGCGAAGCAGGCCCACCAGATTCTGCTCGTGCTTGGTCAGCACGGTCGGTTCCGGGTGAAACTCGATGGAACCCACGTGGTAGTTCCAGGGCTTTTTGTCGTTCATCTCGGGGTAGCCAAGATTACGGTGCCGCGCGTTGACCAGCTCCTGATCGATACGGGTCTGAGCCGCTTCTTCCGTTGCGTAGACACCGAAATACTCGTCGTCCTCGTGATAACGGTAATCGGTATAGTAGGCCAGATACATGTGCATAGTTCCTCCTTGTCAAAGTTCGGTGAAGCGCTTGACTCCATTCTCGTTGAGTCCATTGAACATGTCAAGCGGACGGACAAACAGTCCGTGGCCATGGGGCCACAGATGCTCGTATACCATCATCCGCTCACCGGTCTCCGTATGAATGGCGATGAAGAGCGTGCGGTACAGGCCTCCCTTATAGTGGCGATGCGTGGCGCACTGAAGTGCATCTTCTTCGGAGTCAAACGCTGGGTCTGGCGCGTACTCTTCGTCTTCGTCTCCGGCATCAGCAAGAGCTTCAGTCACTTCGTCGCCCATCACAACGTCCGTGCCTTCCAGCAGCACTTCCACTCGATGCGCCAGGTGGCCAACGGTGCCGACGCCAAGGAACTCGTCCTCGTACAGCGGGATGTCCAGTACGTCGCTCAGGTTGTCGAGCAGGATGCCCATGTCCAGACTGTCGAGACGCCCGTCCTCAAAGAAACGGTAATCCGCGTTCGGCACCACGATACCGAACACCTCCTTCATCTGGACGCGGACTTCTTCCTCGATCGCGTTGGCGGCCGGCCGTTCCGTATGGTCGGTAGCGGACCCTAGTCGCGCGTGCGCCTCCCGGATAATCTCCGCGTGCCCCTCGATCATGACGTTGATGATCTCCTGCTCATGGCGAATGTGGCCTACCACGTCACCAAACCCACCACGGTCGCTCAGGTCGCGCAGGATGCCGCGTGCCGCTGCCGTAGCCCAGTCACGGGCTTCCAACGTATCGAACGGGGATTCGTTGCCGATCCGCAGATCACGTTGCGCTAGACTCTCTACTTTGTTCATGGCTGTTCCTCAGTCGAAACGAATGGTTGTGCCCTTGAGTAGGGCAGAGCATGCAACGCCAGTGACTGTGACACCGGTCGGACCCTTTGCCCGAAAGCCCGTGTGGTACGTGTCGTTCTCGGCACAGCCGAAGAAACGGTATCCCGTCACCTCGATGTTAGTGTAACCGGCTCCGGTAAGCGCGCGGTCCACGTCGTTACGCGACGTGCATCCGGCCATCAGCGCGAGTAGCGCCACAAAAATCATCTTCTTCATCTAATCCTCCGCTAGGCCTAATACGCCCTCGATTTTGGACATGGCGTAGAGCGACGCCGCTACACCGAAAAGCAGGACCAGGAGTCCGGAAATCGGGCCCCAATCACGCTGCGTGAATCCCGATGCTACGGCGGTGACCGTGGCCAGCACGCCCTGCACCGAGAACTGAATGATACTGCCGATCACGGTCTTCATGCAAGCGCGTTAGTATTCGGCTTCTACCTGACGCCCATCGACCAGGGGGATGAGACGCAGATTCTTGTCCGGGTGCTGGATACGCAGCACCTCCAAAACCTTGTTCGCTTGCTCCAGGTCCGTCAGCTCGATCACGTTGCCCGAATCGTAGCGCATGGTAGAGATATATCGGTGTGGCCACCAACTCGTGAAGTTACCGACACGATAACCGTTGGCGGCCTCTAGCGGGTAGCGGATGACCACTAGGTCTTGTTCGGCAATGGCTTCTCCAAAGCCCCAGTCAAACTCGTCGGCAGTAGCACCTAGAATACACACCAACGCACCCCTTCTTGTTGTACATCGATCTATGACGTACATGCGAATACCAGCGTGCGGTCCGCGCACCACTTCTACCAGCGCCCCCTGCGGAATCTTATGCTTCTCTTGCATCAATCCTCCTTGATGTATAGAACCGTATCGTCTTCGACGTATCCCTTAAACTCGGCGGCCAGGTACAAATCGCCATCCACGTCACGGCGCGTGATCGTGCTACCGATCGCGGTGTAGCGCTTGTGCACCATCTGCGTGATTTTCTCTGCGGCAAGAAACGTGGTAAGCCACATATCGGCACCAACCGCATGTTCGCTGATAGCGCGCTCGATCAACTGTCGGATGACCTCGATTTCCGGATCGTCCATCTTGTTCAATTTTTGTGCCATTGTAGACCTAAAAGATAAGGGGGACAAGCCCCCTGTTGTGATCGATTAGCCTGCCAGGTACGCGTCAAGCTGCGCCGCAAACTTGTAGCTTCGTGTCTCGTCGTCGAGCTTGATGAACGGTGCGGCCACGCGCTTGAACGCTTCCTGGTCCAGAGTGCCCGAGACCAAAAGCTCGCGTACCACGGCCATGTAAAACTGACGGTTCTCGGCCAAGAGCGTGCGGGCCCGCATATACTGCGTGGACACGATCTCGTGGATTCGTGCGTCCGACTCACCCGAACTCAAGATAGCATCGTTCTTGTTGACGCCCTGGACCACGACCGATGCTAGCGTGGTGTCGAAGCCCCATTGACGCGTGTACGAGGCTGCATAATGCGTGGCTTTCTGGATGTCGGATTCGGCACCTGCCCCCGTATTCTCGGTACCGAAGATCATTTCCTCGGCCGCGCGCCCGGCCAGCAGCACACAAATCTCGTCCAACACCATCTGCTTGGTGAGCGAACGATCTTCCGGGCTCGGCATCATATAGCCGCCCTTGAACGAAGCGATGTTGATCTTGACTTCGAACGGAGCGGTGCCGAACAGGTGCGCATACAGAACTGCGTGGCCTGCCTCATGTGCCGCGACCATGGCCGTGAAATTGGGGTCGCGCTTTTTCTTCTCACGGTCCATATCGAATTCGACATGGAAATGGCGACGGCGACGACCCGAGATCGCGAATACTTGGTGATCGTCCGTGATACTGAGACTGGCTCGCTTGACCCCGTGCTCGATAGCCCAGAACGTGGCCTCGACCAACAGCGTCGAGAAAATCTTGTGGATAGAGGAGAACACTGGACGCGTACCCTGCGTCGGATACACCGAGTTCGCGTAGATGCGTTCCAGCAGCGCCTTCGTGACCCCGAACTTGATACCCGACACCTGGGCCATTTCATCCACGTACTTGGAGACCGCACGCTCGATCAGCGCCTCGTACGACTTGCGGCTCAGCGACGGGTACACGATATGGTTGTTGCCGAATCGTGCGATCTGCTCGGGCTTGAAGCGCAGGCCCAGATGCGACTTGATGGTGTTGACCGAAAGATTCTTCGTCAGCTCGTGGTAGAAGTCAGCGTCCGAGTCCGAGTCCTCCGCGCTGTTCGAACCCGAAAACGCGGAATCCAGATTGCCTGAGATGAAGATCAGGAGTTTCGAGTAGTCGATTTCCCACGATTCACGATTCATCGAGTTCTGGAGAAGTTCCATTAGCTCAGGTACGGGCATGCGCATCAGCTCGCGAACCGAGTGCGGAAGTCCGAGCCCGCGCTTGATGTCACGTGCCTCGTACGCGGCCAGGCCACGCACCAGCTTCTTCGGTGCCTCGGTGCTTTCATCCTTGGTCGCAGTTTCTGCATCTTCCAGGGCCATCATCTGGTATGCTAGGGTCATCTCCAGACTGGCGAAAACGCTCGAATCCGACGAGAACTTGCCGTCCGACAGCAGGGTCCACACGTCTTGATAACGCTCGACCTTCACGTCCTCCCCCATGTTGGTGCGGGTACGGAAACGCTGCATCTCATCCAGGAGCAGAATGCCTGGTTGACCCTCCTCGATCTTGGAGCCCGAGAGGATGGACGAGATCGAGGAACCCGAGTAGCCGTGCTTGGACGAGCCGTCCATCACGACCTCCACAAACTTGTCACCGTAGCCCATCAGGTGGCTGAGGCGACGCACGAGCTGTGTTTTACCGACACCGGTCATGCCCCAGAGGTTGACGATCACGGGTCGCGTGATGATCTCGGGGAAGATGTACCAGGCGCTCACACTCGCGATCACACGGTCGATGATTTCGTCCATACCGAAAAACTCGGTCTTGAGTTCGGCACTGATAGCATCGAGCTTAACGCGCTTCTCGGTAATCACACTCTTATCCAGCATTCTGTACTCTCCTATGTTTAACAAACTCGATGATCCTATGGGACCCGCAGCACTGCTTACGCCTTATACTTTACGTACAGCCGCACGCTCGTGCCCGTGATTACTCCGTTGGGCGTCTCGTAAACTACGTCGGTGACGAGGTAGACCACCTTGAGGCCATCGGTGCACGTCAGTTCGATGCCCTCTCCGATACGAGGAATATGCATGGGCCCTTCCAGCGTGCCGAAGCAGATGCCGGTAGTCACGTCGTAAAGTTTAATGCAAACGTTCATGTTCTTCTCCTTGGTCAGTGTGTGGCGATTCTGCCTTTACTTCATACGATTGTCAAGTGCAAATGCACGGTCGGCCGCGACTTCGCGCACCATATTGAGTACGGCTTCGCGTTCGGCCGTCGAGCTGGGGCCGAACGGGGGGTTGGGTTCGGGACGAAGCGGCGGGCTCTGTTCGATCATCATGTGGTAGTCGGACATGGGGATCAGGAATTCGTTGCCATCCAGGTCACGAACCGCGCAGTCCTGGCTGGCGTAGCCATTATGACCGATCACGCGTACCGGCTTACCCATGTAATAACCGTCACGTACCAGAAGCTGACTGCTGAAACTCACCCTGTAATCCGTGGCGATCACGGCCTCCGGATCGATGAACGCAACGACCGGCTCCTCGATGCGCGTGAGGTAGGTGCGCAGGCGCGTCATCGATTCCCGGTCCACGAACTCGAAAGTGTGGCCGCCGCGCCGCGAAGTCTGCTCGCGGATCGCAACCGGCTCACCGTCGAAGTAGATCACCTGGGTGCCGACCCACGTATCGGTGCACATCCAGCGTGTGATCCAGTAGCCGACAACTCGTTCTTCGTAGTCGGGGAAGTCACCGTGCCATGACACTTCGGGAAGCCCGAGTTCGTGGGTCAATTCCTCGATATTGGGAACGCTGATGTTTTCCGCATCCTTGTTGACACTGCGCATTGCCTGGAGAAGCAAGATCGTGGTCATGTTTTTGTTCCCCTATAAGTAGAAAGTCCCGCTATCTTATACAAGAGAGCAGGACTCGTCAACTACTTTGCAGCGTAACCACGGAACGTCAAGCTTATTCGTGGTCCACAAGGCTGGAAACCGGCCTTAGGGATTCGGTGCTGAAACCGATCTTGGGAACCCGGTGGCATGATGCACAAAGAGCCGTGCTCAAGCAGCCGGGTTTCATGCGGGATCGGTAGGTCTCCCACGTATTGGTCCGGACGCTCTCGGAACCAGATTTCTCGTGATTGACCCAAGGTCAAGATCGCGATGGGCCGCGCGTCATCCATTTCAGGACTATCATCCGAGTGCCACCCTAGATGGTCCGATCCATCCTCATACCCATTCAGGAAGATGGACTCGAAATGACATTGGCAATAACGGGCCGTCAGGTTGAGAAGCCCGTACAGCTCCAACTCCAGAGCCTGCGACTCGTAAACTCGGGCAAACTCCGCAACACCGTACGAATACGGGTGGCCAAAAACGTTGACGTAGTATTCGCGACGTGGCACGCGCGGATGACGAACCCAATCCAGCACGTTCCACAACTCGTCGAAAGTTCTCGTCGCCTCGTCATTTGCCAGCCAATTCGGAACGTATTTATGAGATTCACTCACGACTGACCTCGCTACGGCTAAAAATTTCGTACTCCAGGATCAGCTCTTGCAGAACGTAAATCAGGTGCTCTGCGACCCCGGTGTTGTGCCCTGTGGCTTCTGCGGTTTTCATCAGGGTCAACAGGGCTTTGGCCTCACGGTATTGGCGTTCATAGGTCAGCATCATGATCAGCCGATCACCCGATCCGTGTGACTGTAGCCCGTGTACTCGGTGCACAGAACTTCCACCCGGTGATCCACCGACTCGTCCATCGTGTGAAGCAGTTCGATCACACTGGAGCGATCGACCAGCAACTCTCGGTTGATGCTGGTACCGGTAATCACGTCGTCGGATTCGCGCTGCGCAAAGAACACGTTGGCGTTCACATAGCACTTCACGAACCCCGTGTCCTCGTCACTGCGCAGCCACGTAATTGCGTCGGCCACGCTCATCATACGTCGAAACTTATGGGATGGCATTTTATTCCTCCAGTTTGGCTACTGCACATTCATTGGGCTCTACTTCGAACAGGACCCCGCTCTCCATATCTAGGCTCAGTCGGTAGGGACCAGAAGCTGGGTCACGCGATTTCTGACACACGACGGTGCTTACCTGGTCCAGGGTCGATTTCCCACGGCCGGTCACCGCACCCACCACAATCAGCTCACCACGACGAAATCCTCCGGTGGGGACGCTGCCGAGGACGCTCTTGGCGTTGTGCAGCGCCTCGCTCGCGGGTTCCGAATTGTCCAGTGCATTCTCGAACTTTTCCGGTTCTTTGACTGTCAGGCAAAGGGGTTCCGTGGGGTATATGAGTGATAGCTCACGAGCCGACTCACGCATACGCATCTCGAAGTTCGGGTCCACCTTGTCGGTCGGGGGCACCAGCGTCAGGTAGTCCACGATCCGGATCGGCACGTCACCCCGCTCACGCGCCGCACGATCCCGTGCCTGCACCTCCTGCAACTGCGACAGAATCTCCTTGAAGGTTTGGTGCTGCTCCTGCATCTGGATTACTGCGTTTTCGTGCTCCATGTAGCTCCTCCTAATCGGTAGACGCTGCAATGTAACGTGGATCGCTCTTGATGTCAATCAGCGTGTTGATGAATTTCACCGCCTCGATCAACGCAAGTTCTGCATACTCACGACTGGTATCCGCGTCGCCCACGCTATTGGCCTTGCCAAGATACTGCATGAACAGGTCTAGACCACCAATGCCCACTGGGGGCCGGGCGCGAGCGCGCGGTACCGTAGCCAGTACGTCCTCAGCGTCAAGCATTTTCATCGTCAGCCTCGTCAGGACCCCAGCTCAATTGAACCGTCAGCAGACGGCCATCCGCTATCACTGTAATCGTCACGTACAGGACCCGGAATCCAAGTTCTTCCAGCCGCTTTTGAATCTGGATTTTTGCCTCTTCGTGCAGCATTGGTTCTAGCGACGCCATGCGGACCTCGGCACAACCACTGTTCCGACCGACTTCCGCTATCTTGCGCGCCATTCCCACGATCTGGGGCACCGCATTGCGCACGTAGTTCTCGATCTCCTGCGCATACACGTCTTTCTTCTCACGTGCGAGTTCACGTAGCTCCTCGGCCGTTGCGGGGACCGGTGGATCGACGCGGCGCAACTCATAGCACACCCAGGTGTCAAAGCCATTGTCGAGGGGCATTCGCTCCATCGTGCACTCTAGCCACACACCGTGCTTCAGCATCATCTGATCGATAATGGCCTCGATGTGGCCCGAGCCCGAGCCGTGCTGATTCTCGTAAAACGCGTCGGCCAAGGCTCCCGGGCTCCGATTAACGAACGAGTCCACCACGCGCTCGTAGGTGAGTGGGTGCGCCTCGTAGTG
The DNA here is from genome assembly GCA_035043205.1 of Drosophila trichaetosa. NCBI lineage: Eukaryota > Metazoa > Arthropoda > Insecta > Diptera > Drosophilidae > Drosophila > Drosophila trichaetosa. Next base: position 47,183 of record JAWNNE010000353.1, read on the forward strand.
GGCCACGCGTGTCGGGAGCCGAAATCCTGGGTCCTCCGTGATCTTCTTGATCCAGTTAAACATTCTCGTCCTCCGCTACCATCAGAAAAGTTGGACAGTGACAGCCGCGTGGAGCAGGATCACGAGGAGCCGCCCGATCACGAAAAGCATGGGCAGCGTCAGGAGCAAGGCTGCTCCGGCCAGCACACGATTAGTCAGGTCAGAGCCGCTGATCAGGTTGCGTGCGAGCATGACAGCCGCCAGCATCAACATCAGCAGACTACCACCAAATACGTCACTTGCGGTCATGTTCATCCTCCGAAAATAATGGCAAAGAAAAGCGCCGTGTAGACCACACATATCGTGGCCAGCGGCGTGGCAAAAAGAGTGCCCAGCACCCACACGATAAATCCGCGCACCGGTCGTCGATCCCACAACAGGTTGCCCTCGTGCATCATCAGGCCGCCCAGGACCGCCATCATCATGTACAGGAGCAGGGACTCAATCACGAACTTCGCGCTCCTCGATCACGTATTGGCCGCTGGAACTGGAGTTGTAATAACCTGCTGGATGACTTCGAGCCCACTCGATGTGGGCTTCAGCCCATTGGCGCTGAGCCTCATGACTGAAGATGTCAACCGGAGGATGTGGAGGGGCCAGTTTATCGTGCGCGACGCACGCATCGCACAGTGCCTGCGCCCCAGCACGCGTCCCGTACACGCCAATGATCTCACGATCGATATGATCGATGCGGGATAATACGATGAATACCGTCATTGACCACTCCAATTTTCGCCCGCGTCTTCGTCGTTGCGGTCCATCGCGTTTTCGCGCTCCGTATTACACTGGCCGCACAGCACGTACCCGTAGAGGGAACCGGTGTAGCCCAGCAGGTTACTGCACTCACTGCAATACATTCCCATTAGGTAGTCCATTATCGCCCCTTTGCTCGTTGTTGACGGATCGCCCGCGCCTCTTTCTTGTTCGGCACGTGCGGACGGGTTGCCAGTTCGGCCTTGATCTGAGCCAAATTCACGTAGAAATGCTGTGAGTCGAACGGGTCGTAGGACGCTTCCTCGTCGCTTAGCTGCGGATAGTAGTTGTAGCCGCCGACGCGATAACAGCCGTCTCGCAGATTCAGTAGTTCGCGTGTGTGGCGGGTTTTCAGCCACTGTTCCGGGTTCCATTCACTCATCGACGTACCCCAGTTCGAGAATACGGTCGATCCAGCACAAGCGAATCGCAAGCTCGTTATCGTAGACCGTCTTACGCATCGGGCCGACCTCGATGCCCTTGCATGCCAGGTCCTTAAAAATCCATCCCAGAATTGTCAGATCGCTGTTAGTGCTCAGACTCACGGAATGACGAATGGCACGTGCCAGTTCCGGAGTGTCGACCTGCATGTTGACTTGTGCTTCTGCCATGGCCAGGCACAGGTAGTAAGAGCCCATAGTTGAGAATTCGACGATTCGACGGGCCTCGGCCAGGACCTCACGATCTTGCTCGGTAATGAAGTAGCGTTTCATCCAGACCTCCAGATGTGAAGAAGGCCCCATTGTAGGGGCCTTTACTTAGCGTGTCAAGCTCGGAGCTTCGCGAACTTTGCGTCGGCAATGCGCTGGAGTGTTCCGGAGATGCCCCGGTAGATGCTGGTCACCACGTAGGTCACTGCATCGAAGAACAGGGCACTGAGCAACGACGCGGGCCAGTACGCAATCCAGTTCAAGATCATGGGCTTCGAGTCCGATGCACGCGGCAACGCCTTGTCCACAAGACTCTGGTAGGTGAAGCTGCCTACACCAACACGTGAGTAGCCCGGTACCTCGCTGATCAGATCGTTGTCGAGCGCCGAGACCTGCGCCTCACTGAGTTCGTCGAGGCCTATATTACGGGTTTTCAGGAAACGGTTCACGGTCCTGCGAAACACGGCCGCCACGTTCGATACATAGCGTGCCCACGAGAACAGAGCCCAGGCAATGCCGATCACCATGTAGATGAGGATGGTGGCCAGGATCAGAAGCACGTTCTCCGCGAACCAGTGGAGGGGCGTCCCCAGGTGCATGACGATCAGCGCGAACAGGCCGATCATGCCGAATGCGGCACCGACGCTGACCTCGTTTTCGCGTTCGGCAATGCTGGTCCACGCGCATGACCAACAAAGCAGAATCACGAACAGCGTGACGAAAATGAGCGGGGTTTCAAGAATCGAGAGAATCATGGGCCCTCCTTAAGCGATGTAACCGAGTTCGAGAATCCGATCGATCCAGCAGACACGAAGCTCGTGGCTTAGGGAGGTCGGGACTTTGATGTTGTGCGTGCGGGACATCCAATTGGAAAGCGTGTGGCTCCATCCCGAAGTGTCGAGCGCGGCCTGAATAGCGTTGCGCAGCACCTCGGTATTCACGCTCCCGAACTCGTGGTCCAAGGCCGCGCAGATATATGGTGCTCCCTGCTCCTCGAACAAGAACGCACGCACCTTTTGAAGCTGCGCACGGTCCACGTCGCTGATGAAGTAGGGCATCTTCGGGCGCTTGATGCTGCGTTCCTCGATGATCTGGTTGACCCACAGGAACCGGATGCCGTAGTTATGGGTCCACTGGTCCCACCGTCCCGTAATGTGGAAGTTCCGAACATGATCCACCGCCCACGACGACAGCGTGTGGTCACCCCCGTAGTTGTCCCGACCCAGCACCGTATCGATTGCGTCGGTAATGCTGTCGTCGGTGCCGCGCTCGTTACCGTTGGCTAATGCCCACGAATGGCACAGGAAGAACGAGCGGCCGCGTTCACGCGCCACGTCCTCCGCGTATTCTGCCAGCAGATTGGCACGGACCTGCTTAAACAGCTCGACCTTGGTGTCGTCCAGCTTGAATTCGTATTCCATAAATCCTCCTCGTTTAAGATGAAGCTAGTTTACGGTATTCATCGCCCTTGGTCAACACAAATTCGCGTGCCCATGCCACGAACTTAACGCGGTTCGGATTCTGGTAGACTTTGTTTTCACGACGCTCACGCCAAAACGAGTCGTAGTCGGATTCACCGCCGCCTGATAGGTTGAACGGGTAAGCCTTTTCTCCATTAAATCCGGCTTCCGAGAACATCAGGTCCAGTAGAAGTAGGCCCGGTGCCGTGAACCTCCATGCATCGTCGGGGCCACCCAGTCGGTCATGGGTCCAGCGCACTAGGTGACGACAAACAGCGCTCTCCATATCAAACACCCGGTGGGCCGGACACCCATCAGCAACCCAGTCACCGAGTTCGATGAAAAACATCCCGTAGTATTCAGCAGTGGTCATCAGCCCTCCTTGTATGGTCGGCTCGTGACCCCAAATTGATACCCGGCCCACGCACCCTGAAGGTACTCGTTGGCGTCGTCACGGACGATACAGTCCTTGACACGCTCGAAAGCCCATTTACGCGCTGCCTCGGGACCCGCATCGCGCGTGTACCAGCGAGCAAACCCATCCAGGCTCGGACACGCACTGAAGTAGTGACGTGCGGCCTCGGACCATGACCACCAGGCACGTTGTAGGTCCCACTCACCGTAGTTTCCATCTTCATCGAGAGCGAGGTCCGCGTTGGGCTCCGTTTTGAGTACGAACGCCTCGAAATCTTCGCGTATGTTTCCCATGTCCAGCAGCGGCTTTTTCTGGCTCGCAACCGCGTGACTGGCCAGTTGTCGGGCCATGATGTCGTTGAAACCGTAGTCCGTGAGCGCCGAATGAATGGTCGTCCAGTCGGGTTCGGGGCCCGGGCCGGGGTCCACGCCGTATGGTCGTGTGAATCCCTGGTGATGCAGGCGACGGGCCGATTCGAGAACTGCGGGACCTGCGTGCGCCGCACTGTTGAGCGCGAACGCGGCCACGCGTTCCACGTCCTGATTCTGCTGGTCCTCATTACGCCAATCACGTTCATGCTTCATCTGTTTCTCCTTGGTTATGCCACAAACCCTTGATAGATCATCCGGTCGATCCAGCAGATACGCAGATCGCGTTGCAGATCAAGCAGCTTCGCAAGCTCCTGTGCCGTGTTCTCCAGCTCCAGATTCAGCGTCACAGCACCCAGCAGCGTCATGATACCAACGGAATCCCGAATCGCCCGTCGCAGCGGCAGAAATTGATCTCGCCCATCCAGCTCTTGCAGAATCGGGCACAGCCAAGCCTGCTCGTCACACACATTCAGTTCCTCTGCATCACGCCCCTCCAGTTCCCGACGCGCGTGCAGCAGGAACTCCACGTCAGCGTGGTCGAGTGCGTATGGTGCCACTGGCTCCTCTATCACACCGCTCTCCACGATCTGCTCCAGCCAGCGAAGGCGAATCGTGTCGGCCACCCGCCACCCGTCGCCTTGCGGGTTGTACACAATTTGTTTGGTAGCCAGCCACGAACCCAGCGTAGCGGAGTAGCCGCCAAGCGCTTTTTCAATAGCGTCTGTGACGTGATCCAACAAATTCGTGTCACCGGTTATCACGTTGCTGTATTCCAGACAAATGTAGACGCTGACCCCGCGTGCCAACTTTTCACGCGTGCGTGCCAGCACTTCCTTAAAAACTTCGCGTTCCTGGTCGTCGAGTCGATACTGGCTGCGCATAAAATCTCCTACTCCGGTTAAGTTGAGGGCATTCTGCCACCGTCTAACGTACTAGTCAACCTTTTTATCGGCCGCCGCGACTTCGTGTCGAAACTCGTAGAAGCAGACACGCGCCATCAGCTCGGACATGAAGTCCACGAGATTGAGTCGCGCCTGCTCCGCGCCGTCCCGATTGTGGACAGCCCGCGCGAACTCGTTGATCGCGACAGTCCCACGTTTAGCCAGTTCGTCCATACGCTGTTCAAACGTCATTTTCTTCTCCTCTGGTTGCCCACTTCAGGAACGCAAGTCGGCGTTCGTTGGTCCAACGGCCATCCACGCCTTCGTCCTTGAAGCTCAAGAACGCAAGTTCCCAATTGGGGTTGTCTGGATCGTAGTTGAAGGGGAATGCGAGCCGCATTCTCACCGCCCGATCGGCTTCTCGGATCGTCCCTCCGCAAAAACCCTTCGAACAGGTCGTCCAGCGCGTAGTGGAAACTGGGGCTGAACACGCAGGGGCTCTTACGAAGCCACTGCTCCGCATTATCGCATACCCCATATTCCTTGTAAAACAGCTCGTGCTCTGGGCACCCAGCATCAGCCCAGTCGCGCAGCTCCGTCAGGCACTGTAGGGCGAAGTGCCCGGCCATACCGTGTTCATTCATTTCTTCCTCCCGCGCTTACGGCTGCTCAAATCCGGATTGATCATGTAGCCCGGAAAATCGGGCTGGAAGTCCAGCTTGTCGTACTTTAGTAGATCGGTTACCGAGGCCCACGAACCGAAGGTGACGGACCGTCCATCGATCTTCATAGTGCCCTCAACCCGCATCACGTCGAAACGATACTGACGCCAGACCTGTGGAGGCAAGAACAATTCGACATCGGTCACCGGCTTTTCGAATTCGTGCTCCGCACAACGCGCAATCAGTTCACGAAGCTTGCGTGCTGGCTCACCGTCACCAATACGAGCCCGTTTCTTCTTGGTCGTGGTGGTGACCACACGATTGTCAAGCTTTTTGGTTAGGGTCTCGAAGTCCTCTACCTCCTTTCTATGACAATCGTAGTGGGCATTGGTGATCGAATAGTAGCCCTGATCAGCGTACACCGGAAGCCCGCAGTGCGGACACTTTTTGGTGATCAGGAAACGATCGGTCTTCATGACGTGCTCAGCACCCAGTTCAGAAACTCGATGCGTCGAACGTTAGTCCAGTGCACGTTGTCCTGCGCGTGGTACGCCAAGTACGCGGCATGGGCCACTGGGTTTTCGGGGTCCGCGTTGAACGGAAACGCGAGCATGGCTTCTCGTTCGTCCGCCGAATACGAGGCCCAGGCTTCCGGATTCTTCATACTCAGGAACTGGGCGAACAAACCATCCAGTTCCTCGAACGCCTGATAGTAAACGTTCCCATGGAGGGCCACACCGCTGACCGTGAGCCAGCGACGAAGCTGCTCACAGATGCCATGATGCTTTCGGAACACCGGGTGATACTGGGCACCGTCCGCAACCCAGGCGCTGAGTTCGGTGAAAAACTTGTTCATCAATTCCATAGTCACTCCTCCTCGTTCGCGTATTCACACATGAGGTCGCACAGCCGGTGCAACGCCTCTCGTTCGTCTTGTGTCAGGCCCTCGGGACCAGCACCCGCGTCTAATCATCCGTCCGCGTTCATGAAGATTATACGCGCTTGCTCCCAGGTGAACAAGAGGGATAACGCCTTTTTCTGCTTAGCGTTCATCATCCCACTTCCACACGGTATTCGTGTACTCGCTGATCGAGCGCGCGTATCTAGCTTTCTCCAGCGCCTGCGCGTGTGCCTGTCGAAACTGGACAAGCTCCGGTTCCGTAAGGCCCTCGATCTGGTCGCCAATCTGGAGAAGCGCAGCCCACTGCATCCGATTGGCCAGGAACGCTAGGCGTCGCCAGTTCTGCCACGTGGTCTCAGCCGCCACCGCAGCGTCATACTGAGTCTTCGCCTCCTCCTGATACGCAGCGCCCTCTGGATCGACGTTGAAGGGATAGGCGTGGACGCTGTGCAGCCGTTCGCGGATGCCTGGGTACCGCGCTTCCAAGTAGTCCTCGATCTGTCGATCGACAGCCCCAACCAATTTCCAGTCCGGCCCGTCGTTGGGCCCAGCACTCCAGTCCTCGATACAGGCGCAGAAACCCATCCACGGTTCGAACACCCGGTGCTCAGGACAACCGGCACGGACCCACGCACCAAGCTCAAGGTAGAACTCAGCCAGTTTTCGATCCATAGCCTCATTCATCACCGTTCTCCGGGGCCCTGTCCAGAACGAGTGCCGCCCACTGCACCCGATCGGCCAAGAACGCCAGACGACGTGGATTCTGCCACACGGCGCGGCGCTCTAGCTCGTCCAGGTACCGATCTCTAATCTCGGATTCCAGCGAATACTCGTTGAGGTCACTGTCCTGGACGTTGAATGGATAAGCCTGGGACATGAGCACGCGCTTATGCAGTTCCGGATACGTGAGTAGCAGCCACGTGCTCATTTGGCGGCTCAGCACACGCGACAGGGCCGCTATGCGATCTGGGTATCGCGCGTAGCCCCAATCCTGA
>JAWNNE010000358.1:0-13894 GCA_035043205.1 Drosophila trichaetosa
TACCCTTTTGCCCTCCAAAATCACTACCCTGACGCGCAATTTTCACCACAACCAAAATCACACACTTGACAATCAATTTTCAATGACCTATATTTGAGTCGTGGAAAGGAGGGAAAACAAATGCGTATCTTTTCAAAGGGGAATCGCGCTATGCTTACGCCCATCATTATCGCTGTAATCATCGGCCTTGTTGCACCTGCTGTTCTGCGTTGGTTTTGGCGCGGCTGTACTATCCTTGGCGCGGTGCTTGTTGCCGCATTCTTTTATGCAATGATTAGCGGGGTCTTTCACTATGTCTCAATTCTTCGGTAAATGGTTCGGGTTCATTCTCGTCGCGGCCATCCTACTCGCTTTCGCTGCCGCATTGGCGGGGACGGTTGTTCTCGCCGGGGCTTTCATTGAACATAAACAAAAGCCCCGCGAGGTGCGGGGCTTAAATTGTGTCGTCGCCAAAAAGGGGACGACGGACGAGGGAGTTGTGGGTTACTTACTCGTCTGCACTGCGGCGCAATCGTAATAGACCGACAACGCTTGCACCAAATCACCCACCGTTTCCAGCGGGGCCAGCGTCGGGCACTGATGTTTTACCGTCAGTGGCTGGGCTGGCCCCGATGTATTTGTTGATGATGACGCGCAGGCCGTCAGGAATAGGAAGGGCAAGAAAATCAGCATTGCTTTTTTCATGTTGAGCATCCATCAATTGACGTGAGAATTCAGCGTTCTTTTGCTGGGCCTTTTTCACTGCCTGCGCGTACTGGCTAACCGTCTTGGCGTCTTGCTTGCGAGCGTCGGCCAATCCGTTTACCTGCGATTGCAGCGTGACTAACTGCAACTCCTTTACTTGCAATTCATGGTGCTGCCACCATAGCGCGCCACCGACGCCCAGCGCGACCGCAACCCAAATCACGATTTCTTTAAGCATTTTGAAGCCCCTTAATGCAAGCCGCATTTTCCACAATGCGGCGGTTGTAAATCCCCTGAGAGAATTGCAGCACGCCGTGAATGCGCACCTTATCCCAAAGGAACATTGCGGAGCAAGCGCCGACGAAATCGCCACGGTTCCAGCGTTTGACGACTGACGAATTCAGGAAACCTTTGTCGCCCACGTTGTACGCCATCGAAATGAAAGACGCGAGCGTCAAATCTGACGGCCGCGTCTTAAGGTGTTTCAAGATGACGTTTTGAATGCGCTCCGCTTCACCGCCCAGCAGGCGTTTGCATTCAGCGATTGACCGGATGCGCCGGGGGTCAACGTCTTTCGTATTCCCGTAGCAGTCGGTCCAAACACCGGCAATATCTTGATAGGGTGCGCCGTTCTTATGCAACCCTTCAAGCCCGTTATCGCCTAGACCGGTTCCACCGAGCATCCCGACTGCGATTGCTACGGCGGAACCGCCTGCGGCGATTTTAGTCCGCAGATTCAGCGGCATCGTTCGCCCCCTTTTTCGATTGGATTGCCTTGTAAATCAGAACAGCGGTATAGATGCATTGCAAAGCCACCGCAAGGCCGCCCAGCAATTTGAGCGGGTCCGGCATAGCGTCATACCAGTGCATGTAACTCGTCGGAATTGCAACGGGCAATGCGCCCTTGGTGACTTCGTGCATTTTGACCCCCGGTCAGTCTGAATCGTTGACCGCCGACCACATAGCGACGGCGATAAGGATAAAGCCGATGACGAAAAACGCAATCCCGCCCAGCCATTCCGGCATTGTGTGAGAGCCGACGCCGATACCGGTTGACGACGATGTGTCGCTACCCGGTTGCGTGCTGTTGCCGGTAACGGTTTGGAGCGGGGGATTGATATCGATGTTTAGTACGCCGTTGGAATCGTACCAGCTACCGGCGTTGACAGGCTCAGTCATTTGGACCCCTGATTTTTGACGGTAACGAAGATGGCGAGGCCGAACAAAAGCGCACCGAGAATGAAGATACCGATAGTGCCGAACGCTGCGACTACGTTTTGCTCTACTCCGCTAAAGTAGTTTTTGACTTGCCCCGAAACGTCATACCATGCGGGGCTATTTGCGGTGGAGGAACTGCCTGACGGAACGCCTGTAGCTGTCACATTGCCGCCGCTGGCGTCTAGGATGGCTTGCGCCTGTGCTGCCTTCGTGGGGTTTCCTGCCGTCGTCCCGTAGGCCGCAAGGGCTGATTGCCACGAACCCGTTTTCGCATACAGCGCGGACATATATTGCGCGCCCGCGTTGATTTGGTCATACGGATTCGTCTTATCGACATTCAACCATTTGGCCGTAGGGTCGGTGAATCCCAGCAGGCCCGATGACGTAGAACCCGGAAGGGGATTCTTAGCGTCCGGGTTCCACGACGATTCGGCGTTGATTTGCCACAGGTACAAATCGACCGGCACCCCGTACTGTTGTGCGGCCTGTACAGCAGCGGCTTGAAAATCAGCTTGTGAACCGTAATCGTACCCGGACGCCATTTAGACCCCCTTAACGCCGACCATGCCAATCAAGCCGAAAGTGGGCACGTATTGCTGCCCGCCGAAGGCGTTGATATTCGGGCCGAAATTCACATCAATGACCGACTGAAACCCGGAAGGGTTCGGATAGATACCCGGCGTCGGCCACGTCAGTGGAGTGGTGAAATCCGCCTGTGCGGGCGGCGTGAGCGCGGTAGTTGCACCGGCAGTCATGCGACGCGAGAGCCACCAACGGAGCAAGATTGCGACGGCCAGCAGGGCGCATGCGAGATACACAATGCGTTTCTGTTTTTCGTCCATTTCATTGCCCCGCAAAGTTGCTCATGCCGCCGCTGAAATACGACTTGGCAACCGAGCCGCCCGTATTCACCAGCGTATTGAACGGCGTGTTTTTCGCGTTGGATGCGTTCGCCTGTGCGACCGAATACGACACCGGCCCCCACACTTGCAAACCGCTGGCAACCGATGCGACGCTTTGCGCCGACGAATTCACCATGTTTGCCTGCGACGCAAAACCGTAAGCTGCCACCTGTGCCGCCGATTGGAATACCGCGCTGTTTTCCGTCGCTGCCGCAGCCATCGCGGTATTGATCGGTTGGAACAGGGCATTCACAACGCCGGTCGCAGCAGTGCCGATAGCCTGTGCCGTTTGCCCCTGCGCTTGCAGGTAAGCAATATTGGTATTGGCCGTCAACGTATCGCGCGCAAGCTGCGTTTGGGCGGCTTGCGCGTCGATAGATGCTTGCACTTGCTGCTGCTGCAAACCGAGTTGTGCATTGGCCGTTGCGGCGGCGTTCTGTGCGGCGAGGATTGAAGCGTAGTCACTGCCACCGGAGCTAGACGACGAACCGCCAGCGTACCGCATGACAAGCCACAATCCGACAACCGCACCGAGCGCCCACGGCCAATACTTTTTGAGGGCTTCTTTGGTGTCCATTACGTTGCCTCCAAATAACCGCGTGCGCCGTACACCATCTTTCGATAGACGGCGATTGCGGCGTCAGGCTCGCCGCATCCGATGCACGTCAGCACGCATTGAAGGTAGACGCGCAGACCGGCGTAAATTTCTGCCGAATCCGGTCGCGCATCGATGGCGGCGACGATGGCGGGCGCGATGGCGTAATACTCGTCAACGAGAGCCGCGCCCCCTTCAACGTGCATCAAGTAATCATCGCGGAACGCACGCAACGCCGTCAGTTCGGCGCAGTCGTCAGCGCGGTTGCCGTCCCGGCAAATCGCGGTAGTGATGAAACAAAAGCCGCCGCCGCTGTTCGTGCCTTGCACCGTCTGCGACACCTGCGAATTGATGTTCGTGAACAGGTTCAAAACGCCCTGTTGGAAACCGAACGCCTGACCCGCCGTGCTGTTGACGTTGCTTTGCGCACCTTGCACAACGCCCGAAAAGAACGAGCGATTCGCATCGCTGTTCGCTTGCGAGAAATTGAGCGCGGTGTTTGCGAAAGCGGCGATGCTCGCCAGCGGCAAATCAAACGACGTGCCGCTATTGACTGCCGGGGTGCTACCACTGCCGCTAAGATTCAGCGGCGTGGTAGTGAAGGTGAAACCCCCGGAGATATTGGGATCAATTCCACCGGCCATATATCACCCCAAAGATTTGCCGACGATGCCCGCAATGAACATATAGTTCGAAATCTGCGGAGCCGTGGCGTTGTTGTCAATCCCAATCGGACGCGCCCGACCGGCACCCGGATTGAACGCAAGCGCATTCACCGTCCCTACCACATTCGGCCACGGAATCGGGCCGAAGTGGGGGGAGTTCGAATCCAGTTGCGAATTGCCGGGGTCATTCGGTTGGCGTCCGGGCCGATAAATCCGGCCAGCAATGTACGGCACCATGAAAGGTGTCGACATGCCAGCCGTCGCATTTTTCCGGCGCGGGTCCATGATTTAGAAGCCGCCGAACAAAGCGGTGTTGTTTGCCACGTTGCCGCCCATTGCTGCCGACAGGGCGGTAGCGAACCCGGACGACGCAGCGGAAACTACCTGCGAAGTCTTATTGTTCGGATTCACCAGCGTGTAAAGGATGGCGACGCCGATGATTGCCATCGCGATACCCGTAATGTCTTTGAACAGATCGTTCACCATGATTTGCGGACTCCTTACGATTGCGAAAGGTTGTACATCTTTTGCAACTCGCCTTTGATCGTACCAAAATTCATCAGTACGAAGTTAAGAATGACGAGAGCTATAAAGGGCTTCACAAGGTCGCGCGTCGCGTCGAACTGGTAGAGCGTCGCCAGTGCGATGATTGCGAGCAACCAAGGAAAGTAGTGCGGAGCATCGCGAGTGAAAAGCGGCAAGAGTTGCGATGTGTTTCCCTGTGCCGCCACGAGAATGAAGTAGAGGCCGTAAAGGCCAAGAAACATAGCCGTCATGACTGGCCCCCGCTCGCTGCCGTCCCTGCCGACTTTTTCGCAGCGAGTGCGATGTAGTCGGACAGCTTACCTTTTACCAGCAGGTAAACAGGAATGGAAAGAAGAATCCATGCGAGCGGCTTCATTTCACTCGTCCCCCAGCAAGCCTTCTTTCGCGAATTTCAATGCCCACAGAATCAGCACGAGAGCGACAACGAACGCGAGTTCGTTGAAATACTCCCACCCTTTCACCTTTGCCCAAATGCCTGCCATGATCGTGACTCCTTACGAAAAATCCCGTGCGCGGAAATCGCGCACGGGGAAGGCCGGGAATTACCCCAGCAGGGAGCGCCCGATTAGGCGGCGACGGTGATACCCGGCAGCGGTGCGCCGCTCGGATATTGCACTTCGAACTGCGAAACCATCTGCGTGATACCGGCGTTGGCCGTCACGACCGACATACGCGCTTGCACGTTGGCGTAAAGCTGCGTCGCGATGGGCTGGCGGCGATGGTTCATGAAATACGCGCCGGTCGGCAAGTCGCCGTTCATTGCGTTTCGCATGATTTCGCGCAGCATACGCGGCGTCAGTTCGCGGATGTTGGTGTTGCTGTTCGCCAGCAGCGTGATTTGCGACAGGTCGGCACCGTTGGCGGTGAAGGCCGCGCCGTTTTCGAAGTCGATCAGGGCGGAGAACACTGAGCGGTTGTTCGGATAGTTGATGAACGTATCCTGACCGCTGGCGATGTTGGCCGTATTCTGATAGCCGCCCTCGAAGCCGTAGATGGTCGACAGGTCGAGAATCGGCAGGTTGTTCGCGCTCATATCCTGCGGCTGGATATAGAACTGGAACGCTTCGATCGTGACCGATTGACCGGCTTGCAGCGTCACGCCGCCACCCGACGACAGGTAGGGGCTTGCCCACGGGTCGGCGGATGCCAGGGCATTCGCGAGTTGGACCGTGATGTAGTGCTCACCGACGTTGGTTTGCGTCAGCACAGCGCCGGTCAGATCCGACGACGGGTCATACGCCATCGGCACGATGATGCTGAATTGCAGATTGCCGTTGCCGACAGCTGTCGGGCAATTCAGGATGTTCGTGTCGTAATTGCCGACCGGGCCAGTGCCCGAACCGGACGGGGCTTGCAGGCTGATCGAACCGAGTTGGTCGGCCTGTTTCATCGATTGCGCGGCCCACAGTTGATAGCCGTTCGAACGCGTGCGTTGGACGCCTGCGAAGTCGTTGTAAACGACTTGCTGGCACAGGTTCCACGGACCGCGCGACGACACGACGCCGGGGTTGGTCGCGATGGCGAGGGGGACCGTCACTTGCAGCACGACGTGCGTCATGATCCCCATGCGCAGCAGAGGAATTTTAACCTGCGAACCCAGCGACGCGGTGACGGGCGCAAGGCGTTTCGACATTGCGAGGCCAGTTTGCAGCAGGTTTTGGCGCGCCATCCAGTTTTGTTGCTGGATTTGCGCTTGCGTTTGTTGTGTGGATTGTGCCATTTCAGAAACTCCTAGAAAGATTGGGATTCGTGAAAACGAAAACAGGCGCGGCGCGCCTTAGACCGAGAGATTCGAGTAGCCCAGCTTTTCGAGGCCGCGATTTGCAAGCCAGATAAACAGGGCCGCCATGAGGCCGATTTTGATGAAATCGGCAATGTTCACATAGGCGGGCATTTATTGAGTCTCCTTAAAGGGAGGTTAGAGGAAACCGCCGCCGACTTACTGAACGGTCGCGATACCGGGAATCTTGACTCCGGTATAGCTGATAACCTGTTTCAGCACGAACAGGAAAACGAAAGCCATCAGGCCGACCGTCAGGAAATTCGTCAGGTTGATTCGCAGTTCACCCATGATATTGACTCCTAGAAAGCTGTGAGAGAAAACCGGTTTTCCGATAATTCGGAAATTCTATTTTAAACCATAAATCTAATTACGTGGCAATAGGGACCGGTCCAAAATATTGCATTTGTTCCGCCGCAACGTCGTACCACAACCAATGACGCGGCGGAACACGCGCATTGAATTCCTTACGGCCAGACAAGCGCGCCATGCGCTTTAAATCGTCGTCGGTTGTCAGCGCCATTCCGCAAATAAAATCCGACTCGGAAAAAAGGAATTGAGAGAGCCACGCGGGCCGCTGCGTCAAGCCAAGAAAAGATTGACGCAATTCGCGACCGCGCGTAAGCCATGCAATCAAACCGGCCCCAGCAATCGCGGATTTATGCACCGCGTACAATTCATCGATGCACAAACCGACTGACGTGTAATCCTCATGCAATCGCAGAATAAAATCATCAAGCGTATCCGCGTTCGTTTCGCGCGTCGTCGGATTAACGATGACATAGCGATAATTACGCAACGCTTTATCAATCTTATTCATATCCAGCGATTTGACGGTAATCGAATCGGGCAAGACTGAGTACGCTTTCGTATGCTTCGGATTCAAAATAATCCAATGCAAAGGCGAATGCGTCAGCAGCCAATTGCCCAATGTCGATTTACCGGAGCCAGTGCGCCCCGCGACAAGGGCGCGCTTTCCGGGGTCAATGCGTGGAGACATTTTCCGCGCCCGGAACAACGGGTCCGACATACACGCCATCGGCCCCGTGAACTGCGCCGCCATTCATCGCTGCCGCTTCGGCTTGTTCGCGCATGGCCTGTTCCTGCGCAAGCCGCGACTTGATGGCGAACAGGCGCGGCACGTACACCATACCGGCAGCGGCGATAAGCTGCATCGCGGCCCCGGTTTTGCCGCCGAAACTCAGGCCGTATTCGTCAGCGATGGCGTTCGCTGCCGATGCGATCATTTCGCCCTCAGTCGGGTTAATGATGAGTTCCGGCATTTTGGTAATGCTCGCGATAAGCATATGCACGCCGACGATTTGGTTGGCAAGCGCTTTGGTGTCGCGCTCCTTCTTTCCGGCGCTGCGCCCCGGCGCATCTTTCGTATTGTCTTTCTTCGATGCGGAACCGGGCGGGCGTCCGCGACGGCGCGGCGGTGTCGTTTCTTCACCGGCCCCGGACGCACTTGCGCCCGCATCAGCGGGCGGCGGCACATCTGCCGGGACTTCGGTCGGTGCGCCAAGCCCAGCGGTTGCGGGACTAACTCCGGTTGCTTCGCCGCCTTCGTTTTCGTCGGCGGGCGGTTGATTGCGTTTCGATGCCATTTTGTCGGCTCCTTATGTAGTGGGAAAGATTACAGCCAGCCGCGCTTACGCTTGGCGGGCTTTTCGGCGGCAGCGGCGGCAACGTCGCCAGCGGCAGCGGCAACGGTTGCGGCGGCGGCAACTTCGGGCGCGGCGGCTTCGGCCTCGCTTGCGGCAGCAGCGGCGGCAGCGTCTGCGGCGGCGGCGGCTTCGTCCTCCACGTCCTCCACGTCGTCGCGCAGTTCTTCGAGCATGGCGACAATGGTTGCGTGTTGCGAGGCGATCGCTTCGGCCAGATTATCGACGCGAGCGCGAAGCCCTTCGAGTTCTGCCAGCACGCGCGCTTTTTCGTCGGCACTCCACACCATTTGCTGCGCGATTTCTTGCGCGGTGCGAAGCGTCGCATCGGCGGCGCGCTGGATATCGCCCGCCGCATCTGCGGCGGCTTCGGCCACCGATTCATCGTCGGCACCGGGCGTCACCACGACGACGGCGGGCGCTTCGTCGGCCATGCGCAGAAAGAGGGCGGGAAATGCGAGGCGAAGGTAGTAATTCAACATGGCGTTTTACTCCACTTCAATACCAGCCTTTTCGGCCAGTGCGTTGATAATCTTGCCTTGGCGCAATTGCTCTGCTTCAATTCGCTTTTGCGCTTCGAGCATCTGATTTGCGATATCCACGACTTGCCCGAAAACCTTTTGGATATCGGGAAGCATTTCCATCATTTTGCCAATGTCACCGAACATGATTTACGCTCCTTATTTTATTGAGAGAATTACCAACTACGGAAAGGCATGACCGGGTAGTCAACGAAAACAACCGTGCCCGGATTCGTGCCGTCGCCCGTGATATTGAACGTCACGCCCAGCGGCGACGGAAACGGCAATTGCGCAAAGCCACCGGCAGGGACGGTAAGCGAGAGCGACATTTGATTGACCAACACGACGAGCGGCGCAGTGCCTGCCGTATTGTCGATATACACGCCGGACGGGCGGAATTCGCGACCATCAAGCGATTGCTGTTTCGGGTCATAAAAGAAAGGCCCATTTGCGGCGAGCGGAAAAGCTTGGTTGATGGAAACCGCCGTCATGCTGCCGACAGCGGGACCAAGATAGTTCGATACGGCGGTTTGTGCGGATTGCGTCATTTAATCACCTCGCTTTAAAACTTCGAAAGGTCAACATCAGGAACCGAGAACGTGTAATTCTGAAAAGGAATTCGCGTATTCATCGGCGGGTAAGTCCATTGAATCCATTGCACCAATTGTTCCGGCGTCAGTCCGCTATCTTGCGGATAAGTAAATGCCATTGCCGGTTTATTTACCGGGGGCGTGCCGCCACCGAAAATATAATAAAGCGCCTTTTGCGCTTGTGCTGCGCTCGCACTACCCGACGTTTGGTCGATAACGGAATTCCAATCGAAAATGGCGTCGGGATAATCAACGTGCGCATTTGACACGGCGGAATTGCTCAATTGAGTATTCACTTGCACGAACCCAATTGCGCCTTCGGGCAACGTGCCACCCGGCGCAATGCTGGCGAGCAATGCAATTGCCGCCGCGTCGTCGCCGCCAGTGGGGATTTGTTGATCTTGAGTAACGGTCTCGTCACTCATGCCGAATACCTGAATTGTTCCCGTGCCGTCCATCAAACACCAATAGGCGAAATATCCGGCATTAAATGCTTCGGCAATATCGACGGTGTAAACCGGCGTGCAAGGATTATCTTGCGGGACGATGGTAATTGACCCATCGTCGGAGCATTTCCAAAATGTGGTAGTGGGGTCTCCGAGCGGAATCCACGGATAATTGGAGGGCGAAACGCACGATTCCAAATTGACGGAATAGCTTGATTGCGCGGGCGTCTTTACGACGGAAAGCCCTGTTCCGGTATTTGCGGAAGTCCATGACCGTTGGAGGGCATTAAATCCCATCAAATCGACATTATCGATTTCTTCGGCAAAAGCCGTATCGTAATTAATAGGCGTCGCTAACGCGAAAGTCGCATCGAGCGCGCCCTGCGTGGTGGAGAAAGGTTGCGGGTCCGTGTAATTCGGAACATTGGGCGCAAGCTGCATCAAAAGGCCCGCATATACGATTGTCGGAGAATTCGCATCTTGCGGGTTCGGCGTGGCAGTCGTCACGCCGCCCGTCGTCATCGTGCCGTATTTATAATTCCCCCCAGCCGCAAACATCGCAGGCATCCCGCCCGCTCGCAGACCCGGCACATTCCACGCCGCGCCGAAATTAAACGTGTTCTGCGTCGTCTCTTTCGAGCCAGCGGCTAATTTAAATGTCAGGTCCATTATTTACGCTCCAATTGCGCGACGCGGCAGCGGGGCCGACGTGGCAATCCGGCGCGTCAGGGTGACGGGAATTTGAATTATAGGCGCGCGATTTCCCTTGTGCGTCGGGCGCACCGAATTTTTAATTACCGAAGGGAAATGAAGGATTTTAGCCATGATTATATTTTACACGAATCTGACCGTTTTCCTCAATTTGAAAATTCATTGAATTATCTAGGGTGCTGCTACGGCGCAACAATTTATGCGCAGGTTGTACGCCGTTTTTCATAGCCACCTTTAGTGACGCGAGCGACATTGTTTCGGCGCTCGTCGCGCCATTCTCCAACAATTCGCGCCATTGCTTATCTTTAATGCCCTTGCGCGGCAGACCCTTTGCGGCACCGAGAAACGTCCCCTTTGCCTTTTTCACACTGCCGTCAGCATTAACGATATCCTCGC
The DNA here is from genome assembly GCA_035043205.1 of Drosophila trichaetosa. NCBI lineage: Eukaryota > Metazoa > Arthropoda > Insecta > Diptera > Drosophilidae > Drosophila > Drosophila trichaetosa. Next base: position 10,719 of record JAWNNE010000358.1, read on the forward strand.
CAAGAATTCCGCTATATACCTTCGGGGCGATGGCGCGGAAAATCTCCCACTTCTTTTCCAATTTCCATTGGCCGTACTCATTGCCCACATCCACCTTTTCGGAGTGCCCCGCCAAAATGGTTAATGAGTCGGTGTCGCCATATAACACATATTCCGGCCCCACTGCATAAGCCGTTTTAAGAAGCGACAAGCGCGCATTGGCCGTAATGAAAACCGCCCACTGCGGCATACAGCGCATTTCCTCATCCAATTCTTTCTTGGCATACCACAGCCCCGCCTCATCGAACGGAATAGCGCCGATAAATTCATCCTCTTTCAGATTCGAATGATGGATAAGGCGCAGACGTTCGCGGCGTGACCCGAATTTCCCATACAAAGAATTCTGCATCAGCTTCGCCACTTGCTCAGGCGTCAAATCCTTAAAAGCATTGCGGATAAAGCGGCAGTGGTTAATGAAATCAGTAAACGGGAATTCAATGCGGTCGAAATAAATGCCTTCGTACAATTCGAGAATTTCATAGCCGTGTTGTGTCGCGAATTGTAATTCCTGCCCGGTCACGACAGTTTCAAACTCGCCGCGATACCAGCGCATAGCGCCCGATTTATTGCGCGCTGGCAGGATAGGAATAATCAGGTTATCGGGGGCGCGGACGCGCACGCGGTAAATGCCGGGGAATTCCTCCTCAAAATCTTTCGTGTATTTCGGATTTCCGCACGGCACGCCATGTTCAAGCATTGCGGCGGGGTAGGATGAATTGCGGTCGAATGTCTCGCACTCGCCGTGCGCTTTATTACTCGTCAGGAATACTAAACCGCCGTAATATCCCTGCCGCATAAATGCCTCCATTTCGCCCCATTGCTGGCAGTCGTAAATGGTGTCTTTCGGCAATGTCTTTTGCCAAGCCTTTAATGCTGTGCCTGCCGCCGTGGCGCTCGGATTAACGCCGAAATTCTCCGAAATCATATCGAACAAACGCGGCAGACCAATTAACAGAATCATTACGTCCCGTTTGGCATATTCAATATGATGGGGATTTTCCGGGTCGAATTGCGTCGTTTCAAAATCCAATTCGAGTTTGGGGATTTCCGGGCAGAATTGCTCCGCCAATTTTTCCAGCTTATGCGACCACAATGCATAGCTGTCACGCATGGCCGACCACGGGTCATCCTCATTTTGCTTCACGCGGATTTCGTAAATATCCGTCTCAGTGCGCAGACCGATTTCAACAATCAAACCGCGCTCAGTCATGTATTCCAGAAAATAGCGCCAGTCATATTGACCGAAATGAAAAAACCAAATGCACGGTTTCGGCATTTGTAAGAAGTCGTCAAAGAATTTATCCAACATATCGGGGCCGGTCGCAATTTTAACCTCGCTGAAATAGCCCCATTGAATTGACAGCAATTTACCGCCCAATCCTGCCGTCTCCACGTCGCCCCCGCAAATGACAATATCGTCATCAAAGCGGACGGCTTTGCGCGCGTAATAGTCGATTGTCATTTGCGGCGTCCCAGCGGAGAATTCTTTTTACTGGCGTCTGCGGCGCGCTTTTCTGCGTAAGCAATATCGAACTGCAAATGTAGCCAATAATGCGAAAACATAAAATACGGATGGTCGATCAGAAAGTTTTCCGTTACTTCGTCAAATTCATCCTCAGACAAAATAACGCGGGGCGATTGCAGCGTAATTAATGTCGCGTCCATTTCGCCGCCTGTGCGCTCATCAAAGCCGGTAATTCCCAGCCCGTAAGCAGTAATCAGACGACGCCCACCGGGCGCGCGCTGCGCATTCGCTTGCTCCATTAAATCGACATATTCGGAATAGTCGTTAAATGAAATGCGCGCCGCCCTGTGTCCCGACTTGAGCAATTGCGGGCGGATTTTCTTTACGGTGATTTTCTTCGCTTTTGATTTCGCCGCGCGACCGATTTTATTAATTCTTTTATTTTCGGCTTGCAGTGCGGCGTTTTCTAGCCGTTGCTCAATTTCTGCCTGATTCGTCGCCTTGGTGCGCCCGCGTGCGGGTCGGGCAACTGCCTTTGCTAAATTCTCCGCTTTATTCGCCGCTGCCTTTTTTTCGTAATTAACGCCCTTCGTTAATTTATCGAATTGGCGACGCGAGAGAATTTCCCCGGTTTCGGTGTTTTGGAAATTGCGAGATTTCCCACCGAGCGGAATCCATGCCATGACATACCCCCAGAAAAGGAAAAGGGGCGCAACGCGCGCCCCTTTTGTCTTACTGCGCGGACTTAGAGTATAGCTTACTTCTTGCCGCCCTTACCGGCCCCGGCGTCCGCTGCCGGGGCTTCGGCGTGCCCCTTGTCACCCTGCGCCTCCGGTTCGGTCTTGCCTTTGGTCTTGGCATCCGCCACCTGTGCCGCCATCGTCAGCGCAGGTAGCGGCGTGGCAGCGGCGCGGGCCAGCAACGCCGCCATCGGGTCGGACGGGGCCGTTTCCTGCAACGTGCGCAGGCGGTATTGATAGCCCACATTCGTCTTTTCGTCGGGCACGACGGCAATGTCGTAAGCGAATTCGAGCGCGTTGCCGTCGCTGTCGCGCAGTGCGGACACGATCATTTCATCCAGCGGCGACGGCAGGTAGGCCACCGAACCGGCGACGGTTTCCGGGGCTTCTTGCGTCAGATCCAGTGCCCGGAATTCGCCCTTCAACTTGAAGGCTTCACCGTAAGGCGACGGGACGACTTCGTATGCGCGCACGATACCAGCGATACGCATGATCGGCGTTTCCTTCGTCACCGTCTTGAAGAACGATTTCGGAAGGTTGCAGACTTGAGCCACGGCCACTTTTTTGACGATCTTCATTTTAACGCTCCTTATAGTGCCCATTATTGGGCGGGGTGATGAGTCTTTATATTAGACTCAAATTCGATTACAGGTCAAGATATTTTTGTGCGATGTTTTCTTGCAACTGAACGCGCACAGAAATGCGTTGACCATTTGCAAGCTGGCGGAGTGCCCACGTTTTCCGGGCGCGGGGACGCTCCACGTCGATCAGAATTCGCAGGTCCATTGCGCGCGCCCACGCCTGTTCCATATTTTCGGCAGCGATTTCGCCCACGTCCCGCCACTCGCCGCCGATACGTGCCCGCACCGTGTAGCTTTTCAGTCGCATGGTAAAGCCCCTTTCCGCCAGAATGTTAAACAGGTGCAAATCGC
>JAWNNE010000367.1:0-16459 GCA_035043205.1 Drosophila trichaetosa
TCAGAGATAGGAGGGTCATTTGTGAATTTCATAGTAAATACGGTAATGCCGTACTTCTCCCCCGTGTTCTCGTCGTATCCAACCATACCCAAACCGTACGAGAAAATAACCCCGGTCTTCCTGGCTTCCTCTAGTGAGGTCAAGTATTCCTCATAACTATTGAAAGCGCCTCGCGCACCTTTCGATCCTGGGCGCAGCATCTTTTTGGTAACGCGGGTGCGCTTTACCTTCTTCCTGGCTTCTTTAGCAACTTTACGTTCAAGTAACTTTTCAACTCTACGCCTTTCTTCTTCCTCCTTCGCTCTCTGATATTCTTCGGCGCGGGCTTCAAGTACGCTTTCCCTTTCTATGCCGACAAGTTTCTTTGCCGACTTACGCCCCCTTGCAGGTTTCGCAAGTGCCTCGGTCAGATTCTTACTTCGACTTGATTTGGACGCTTCTTCATTCGACACGCCGAACCTATTGCGCTTGTCGGCAATACGCTTAGAAATTACTTCGCCTGTTTGAGTGTCGAGATAGTTCCGCTTCTTATCCTTTAGCGAAACGAACCGGGGGTTATCTTTAAGCAGCACGTTTTCTCTCCTTAAATAAAAAGGGATGCCAATATGGCATCCCTTTCGGTACTACAAGACTACGCCCGTTTAGGACTTCTTGCCATTGGCCTTGCCCTTGTCGGCAGCTTCCTCGGCAGGCGCTTCGGGGGCAGGTTGCTCGCCGTTCTGCGGGGCGTCCAGGGCCAGGGTAGGCGCTGCCGGTGCGGCGATCTGCATGGCCGGGAACTTCGAGGCCAGCGACTGCATCGGGTCGGAAACAGTCACCTCGGTCAGAACTTCCGCGATGTACTTGTAGCCGGTTGCACCCTTGTCCGGAAGCGCGTAGAAGTCGAAACCAAATTCGACGTTGGCGCGGGAATCGGCGCCGTCGCCCACTGCGTCATTCAGAGCGGCGGACAACAGTTGGTCAACTGGGTCCGGCAGGTAGGTCACGCCGGAGAACAGCACCGAACCATCCCAGCCCATACCGCGGAACTCACCGACGAATTTCAGCGCGGCGCCGTAGGTGGTTTCAACAACTTCTTGGCGGCGAGCGATACCGTAGATGCGACCGACGTAGAACTTTTTACCCTCGGCGGCGTTGACCTTTTCCAGCATGCCTGCAACGGTCAGGTTGCCGAATTCTTTTACGGTCAGTTTCTTGACTGGACGAGTTGCCATTTTGAATCACCTTCTGCTAGTTGGGTTGCCCTTCCGGGCGGTTAGTGTTGCTTTGTGTGGGATGCATAATACAGCTAGGTTATCGAGTTGTGTAATTGATTGTTTCTATTGATTGTACAGCTCTCTAATCTTTTGACGATACCACTTAGCCACCGCCATACATTCTTCCCTGGTGCGAATGTGAAACTCGACGTTGCCGACCTTCTTCCATACCAGACGATTGCAAGCCCTGGCCCACGTCACTTGGTTCTGTATGAGCGCGCGCATCTTGTCGAGGCGGGTTTCTACTTGCATGATTAAATTTGCTCTACGCACGGCGCTTCGACGTAGCCGAAGAATTCGTAGGTCTGAGGATTGGACTCGATCTTTTCGGCATCGTGGCGGGACGCAATCCAGCCGTCGCCTGGGTTGAACATCACGACGCCGCTAGGGAATATCACATAATCGACCTTGTCGCCGTCGCCGTAGTTGCAGATATATTTTTTGATTTGCATTAGGCAAGCTCCACGCGAACGGAATCTATTTCTGATTCAAGCCCTGGATACGTTTGGGAAAAGATAACCATGGCGCCTTGCATCGCGGCGATGAAGTCCGTAGCCCGCACCTCCACCACGAACATGTCGCAAGCTCCTGCGTCATAGAAAGTCACAATGTATTTTGGATTCATGGTGTACCGCTTTAGGTTGAGATTGGTGTTTCTCCAACATCCTACCACAACAATGCTTGTTCAAGCATTGTTGTGGTAGGATGTTGGAGAAACACCAATCTCAACCTAAAGCGGTACACCATGAATCCAAAATACATTGTGACTTTCTATGACGCAGGAGCTTGCGACATGTTCGTGGTGGAGGTGCGGGCTACGGACTTCATCGCCGCGATGCAAGGCGCCATGGTTATCTTTTCCCAAACGTATCCAGGGCTTGAATCAGAAATAGATTCCGTTCGCGTGGAGCTTGCCTAATGCAAATCAAAAAATATATCTGCAACTACGGCGACGGCGACAAGGTCGATTATGTGATATTCCCTAGCGGCGTCGTGATGTTCAACCCAGGCGACGGCTGGATTGCGTCCCGCCACGATGCCGAAAAGATCGAGTCCAATCCTCAGACCTACGAATTCTTCGGCTACGTCGAAGCGCCGTGCGTAGAGCAAATTTAATCATGCAAGTAGAAACCCGCCTCGACAAGATGCGCGCGCTCATACAGAACCAAGTGACGTGGGCCAGGGCTTGCAATCGTCTGGTATGGAAGAAGGTCGGCAACGTCGAGTTTCACATTCGCACCAGGGAAGAATGTATGGCGGTGGCTAAGTGGTATCGTCAAAAGATTAGAGAGCTGTACAATCAATAGAAACAATCAATTACACAACTCGATAACCTAGCTGTATTATGCATCCCACACAAAGCAACACTAACCGCCCGGAAGGGCAACCCAACTAGCAGAAGGTGATTCAAAATGGCAACTCGTCCAGTCAAGAAACTGACCGTAAAAGAATTCGGCAACCTGACCGTTGCAGGCATGCTGGAAAAGGTCAACGCCGCCGAGGGTAAAAAGTTCTACGTCGGTCGCATCTACGGTATCGCTCGCCGCCAAGAAGTTGTTGAAACCACCTACGGCGCCGCGCTGAAATTCGTCGGTGAGTTCCGCGGTATGGGCTGGGATGGTTCGGTGCTGTTCTCCGGCGTGACCTACCTGCCGGACCCAGTTGACCAACTGTTGTCCGCCGCTCTGAATGACGCAGTGGGCGACGGCGCCGATTCCCGCGCCAACGTCGAATTTGGTTTCGACTTCTACGCGCTTCCGGACAAGGGTGCAACCGGCTACAAGTACATCGCGGAAGTTCTGACCGAGGTGACTGTTTCCGACCCGATGCAGTCGCTGGCCTCGAAGTTCCCGGCCATGCAGATCGCCGCACCGGCAGCGCCTACCCTGGCCCTGGACGCCCCGCAGAACGGCGAGCAACCTGCCCCCGAAGCGCCTGCCGAGGAAGCTGCCGACAAGGGCAAGGCCAATGGCAAGAAGTCCTAAACGGGCGTAGTCTTGTAGTACCGAAAGGGATGCCATATTGGCATCCCTTTTTATTTAAGGAGAGAAAACGTGCTGCTTAAAGATAACCCCCGGTTCGTTTCGCTAAAGGATAAGAAGCGGAACTATCTCGACACTCAAACAGGCGAAGTAATTTCTAAGCGTATTGCCGACAAGCGCAATAGGTTCGGCGTGTCGAATGAAGAAGCGTCCAAATCAAGTCGAAGTAAGAATCTGACCGAGGCACTTGCGAAACCTGCAAGGGGGCGTAAGTCGGCAAAGAAACTTGTCGGCATAGAAAGGGAAAGCGTACTTGAAGCCCGCGCCGAAGAATATCAGAGAGCGAAGGAGGAAGAAGAAAGGCGTAGAGTTGAAAAGTTACTTGAACGTAAAGTTGCTAAAGAAGCCAGGAAGAAGGTAAAGCGCACCCGCGTTACCAAAAAGATGCTGCGCCCAGGATCGAAAGGTGCGCGAGGCGCTTTCAATAGTTATGAGGAATACTTGACCTCACTAGAGGAAGCCAGGAAGACCGGGGTTATTTTCTCGTACGGTTTGGGTATGGTTGGATACGACGAGAACACGGGGGAGAAGTACGGCATTACCGTATTTACTATGAAATTCACAAATGACCCTCCTATCTCTGAAAAACTGTTCAATGAAAGGTTTGAGGAAGAAATGTTGGAGAGGCTCTACTTTGTATTTCAACATTACTTCATCCACCTTGCATTCAAAAAGGATTATTACGAGAAAGTGTTAGCCGATTCCAAAGCATCCAAGAAGGCCAAACGTCGATGAAGAAGCGCGGGCCAGTTAAAGACTATTACGCCTGGAAAGCGGTTAGACAGGAAGAAGCAATAACCGTGGGCGCAATTGACGTAGAGACGGAAGGCTTTAACGGTAAATTGTTGATGGTGCAATGGGGGATATTCGGGGAGGTCTTTACCGAAACCGGTGAAGACATGGTACATAAGATGTTTGAGTATGTATTGCAATGGCCTAACACTTCGGAAGTGCCGTTAGTCTGGTACTCACACTTTGCCCAATATGACTGGCGCTATTTCACCGGATACCTGATCGAGAATGGATATGAAATTGATTTGGGTATGCGAACTGATAATGACGTCTACGAAATTAGGATTACGAACCGAGACGGTGACAAGGTTGTATTGCGTGACAGTTTCGCATTGTGGAATTCCACGCTTGAGAATCTTGCAAAGACCTTTTGTCCAGAGTTGCCTAAACTCAAGATCGACGTTGGTAAGTTTGACCCCAAAAACCCTGAGCATATTGCGTACGCTAAACGAGACGTGCAAATCCTAATGATTGGTTTGCCTCGACTGTTCGATATGCTTTATGAACACTTCGACGTTGCGTCCGGGGCCACCACTGCGGGCATCGCTTTGAAGGCTTGGCAGCGAACGCTAGGGAAGGACGAGATTTACGACTGTACGCCCTGGGGTCCGACAGAAGCTTTCATACGACAGGCATATTACGGCGGCATTGTATTCCTGACTAATAACGTCCCTCAACATGGCTGTATAACTTGCGATATCAATTCAAGTTATCCTGCCGTGATGGATGAATACGGCGTCCCTTATGGGCGTGCCGTTTCTACAACTAACTGGCAAGGCGACTTGCCAGGAATTTACCGGTGCCGTGTCAGAGCGCCAGATGGGATCATCGTCCCGATATTACCGGCCCGTAATGAGCGTGGCGCAATGCGTTGGTATGCGGGCGAGTTTGATACCTGCGTTACAAACAAAGAACTTCAATTCGCAGTCAAACACGGATATGAAATTCTAGAGATATACGAGGGTGTTTGTTTCGAGGAATGGATTTATCCTTTCTCGCAACTTGTGAATCTCTGCAAGTTCTTGCGAGAAGAATACCGGGACATGCCAGTAGAGGTACTGGCAAAGCTAATTCAAAACGCACTTTATGGAAAATTTGGAACCCGACGCGATCGGGTAAGAGTATTGCATGTCAACTCAATGGAAGAAGAGGATTTTATCGGCGCCGTCCCGATGGACGATTTGGGCGAGTGGTACACGAAAAAAGAATTCGACGAGGATATGCGCTGTCTCCCACAATGGGCGGTGTTTATTACGGCGCATGCCCGTCTCAAATTGCTATCCGCAGTCTATTCAGTTGGCCCGCAAAACGTTATCTATGGTGACACCGACTCGATTACATTCAAGAAAGGGTTTGAACATCTTGTCGATATCGGTCCGAAGTATGGGCAATTTAAAATTGAAAAAGAGTGGGAAGTCTTTAGAGCCATTGGGCCGAAACAATACACGGGTATTTTGGGCGCCGATATCGTTAAGGCAAATGGTGAAGTGAAACATAAGAAGGGGGAATATCTAGGCGCTGCAAAAGGTCTGTCGAAAAAGGCAATGGGGCAGGCTAATTGGAAGGAACTATTAGAGGACGGCGCCACAAAGGCTACGACTATTACTATTGACTCCTTCCGCGTATCGCTGAAAAAAGGAATTACCCCGCCCAGGACTGTTACTAGAAAATCCAGTGATATTAGTAATTCCTCAAACTACGACGCTTTACCCGACGGTAATGTGCGCGTAAAATTGGCTAAAGTGCCGTAGGAGGCGAAAACATGAATACTAATGTAATTACCCTCCCGGTGAGGGTTACTAAATCCCGCAAAAACTCCAAGCGCAATATTCCCCGTAATGTCGTGGTGTTTCCCGAAGTCATGACACTTACCCGAAAAATCAGAATGAGTAGAGGTGAGTTTTAATGATTATCCCGTCGCAATATCTGGATGCGATTAATTCGATAATTGTTATCGAAGGCGGTTACAGCAATGATGATGGCGACCCTGGCGGCGAAACTAAATACGGGATTACCGTCAACGTGTGGCGAGAGAACGGTTATCAGGGAAGTATTGCAGACGCATCACTTGAATTGGCGCAATTGATTTATTTCAAGGTCTATATCCTGAAACCGGGATTTGACCAGATTGCACAAATCAATTATTCGGTAGGCATGAAACTTATCGACATTGGCGTAAACATGGGCGTAGTCACCGCCGGTAAATTCCTGCAACGCTCGCTCAACGCGCTAAATAATTCGGACGCGCCAGATTTGGTTTTAGACGGATTGTGCGGGACCGGAACGCGCGCAGCATTGGTAAAGTTTTCTGCGCAGCGCGGCGCCCAGGGCAGCAAATGTTTATTGGCGGTTATTTCCGGTTTGCAGGCCGCGCGGTATTTGGAAATTACCGAAAGCACTCGCAGCATGCGCAAATTCTTTTATGGTTGGGTAAATAATCGGGTGATGAAATGAGCTGCCTGGACAAGACGTACAAAACATTTAATTTGCCAACAACGTTCAACGCACCGCGCCCAGTAGCGAATGCTGGCGCGAAATTCGTACGCATTTATAGCCAGGAATTTATGGACGTGTTTCTTCAACAACGTCTGGCCCTGGGCGACGATTGCGCGACGGCCAATAATCACGTGGTAAATGATATTGAACCGTTCACCGGAAATACCGTTCCGTCCATGGTAATTCCGCAAATTCTTAATTTTGGAATTCCCACGTTCTCCAGGAATCCTGGATTTATTCCGTGGGAAACATCCGGTGCCGCCGAGGGTATTACCGTGCAAATGGTTTTTGTGTACGGTAATGGCAAACCCAATAAAACGGCACAAATTGTTTTATTGAATGACGGCACCGTAACCGTGCAATTCGCGTGGTCAGATATTATTAATTTCAACGTCCCAGGCGGACCGCAATATCTGGAAATTAGCGCGTCATCCACAAATACAGCGCCAGGGTATACGGGATTTAATTATTTGTCCTGGGACCAAGCCCCTACCGTCACGACATTAAATAGTTTCGACGACAGGGCTTGGCTGTGCTGTGCGTCGGGAAATGCGTGCTGTGCTACGCCGCCGCTGCCGCCTAGCACTGACCGCGATGGATTTATTATCCCCAACCCTGGTACAGTGGGTTTACAGCCTACGCCGTCCCAGGAGGACGCTACGGCGCCGGTGCTGAAACACCTAATCCCCATGAGCAATTACACCTTTCAATTTATTAATAATTTCGGGCGGAATTAATAAAATGGCTAACGGTCTTGTAGAATTAATTAATTACCTAATCCCTTCGGCCACCACGCCACGCGGATATGTGCTGTCCCAGGAATTTACGGCCACTCCTACGACGGTGGATTTCCGGGGAATCGGCGGTAGCAGTTTTGACGGTCTGTCGTTTCACCCGTCCGGCGTTTATATCGACAATAGCCAGGGTACTGGCGACCTGACAATTACGCTCGTCGAAGTCGGATACAGTTTCGTATGTCCGAAAGGTGCGTGGTTGAATTTGCCATTCCCCGCACCAATTAATTTGACCGCCAGTATTACCGGGCTCGGCGCCGCAACATTGGTATTTGTCGATTATCCCGTATTGCCATTTTCGAAGGCATCCGGCGGTGGTAGCGCCGCCGCTGTATGGGGTGCAATTACCGGCGATCTTGCTAACCAACTCGATTTGCAAGCGGCATTGAATAATAAAATGTCGAACCCTCTTGGAAACCAGGGAGATATGATTTACCAATCGGGTAGCGAACCGGCAGCATTATCGCTGGGCGCAGAAGGGACGGTATTGACCTCTAGCGGCGGCAGCCCTGCATGGAGACTTCCTGGTGCAAGTTGGGGAGGTATTAGCGGTGAGATTATGAACCAGGGCGATTTAGTCGGATTCGTATATTCTAGCCGCCCGTGGTTGTCGGACATTCTCCAAGTTAACGGTGGCATGATCTACCGCGACGGTTCCGGCAATATCAACTTGCTCGCCCCAGGCACCGAAGGGCAAACCCTGAAAATGGTCGGCGGCGTACCTGCCTGGGTTTAAGGAGAATTAACAATGGCTACCGGTCTTCAAAATATTGTTAACTACATGATCCCCGCCGTAGGAAGTCCGCGCGGGTATGTGCAGTCCCAGGTGTTCGACGGCGCCACGCCAGTGACTATCGACTTCACGAATGTGTCGGGCGGTTATATCGACGGGCAACCGTTCCGACCTTCCGGCGTGTTTATCGACAACACGAAAGGCGTCGGTCAAATATCGGTTGTTATCAACCAGACTTCCTACCAAATCCTTTGTCCTGCCGGTGGTTCGTTACACGTACCATTCCCGGCCCCAATCGCTCTCAGTGCAACTATCGTTGGACAAGGGCAAGCAACACTGATTTTCGTCGATGTTCCCGTTATCCCCTACCGGAGTTTCTAATATGTTTGGTTTCGATATGACTGCCATTGCAGGTCAACTTAAAGCTTTCCAAGATCAATCGGAAAGGCTTGTTATTGCCGTAGAGAAAATCCAAAAGGATGTTGATTGGATCAAACATCAGTTGGAGGTTCCCGTGGCGAATCAGCAACACGAAACCGTTTTGATTGAAAACGGCTATACCGCAAATCCTGGCTTGCATGTAGAGGGCTAAGTTATGACCGGCACCGTCGAAGTAGTGGTAGAAACTCCAGAAGTTCCGCAGGAGACTACCATCGAAACTCAAGTAGCCCACGCGGACACCGTTATCGAAACCGCCGTTGAGTTGGCTGAGATTATCGAAGACGCCCGCAAATCCGGCGAGCGCAAGAGCGAATTCATTTACAAGATGATTGAATCGCTCGAAAATCAAATCCGCGAACTGAAAGGACTTATCGAAGTCCTGATAGATGAAGTTGCGACACTGACCGCCGTACAGATTGCGGAAGTCATTGTGGAAGAACCTCCGGCCGTAGTAGCCGAGGTGGTAGAAGTAGCCGAAACCATCGCGCCGGAACCAGTACTTGAAGTTAACGAACCGGCCCCGCGAATTACCAAACGCGAACGTAAGTTCATTTAAGGAATAGCCGAAGTGAGTGCACGCAAAGCAACCCCCGAAGAAAAAGCATTCGCGGAACAAATGGAAGCGGCTGCTAAAACCGAAACCGAAGTTCCTGAAAATAATGAGAACGTTCCAGGTCCGGCACCGTTGGAGTTGAACCCCGAGCCAGCACCAGAGCCGGAACGTCGCCGCCCAGGACGCCCTAAAGGAAGTGGTGTCGGTAGCAAATCAACCGAGGAACTTCTTCACCAGACTATCGACGGTAAAGAGTCGGGTTCTACCAGTTCGAGGAAACCAGGACGCCCGCCGAAGTCCGAAAAGAAAACTTTGGACCCTGGGAAACTCGGCGCGCAGTTGGTAGGTATTCACCAACTGGCGGCGATGTTCACCAACACACCGGAATTTCAAATCCGACCGGAACAAGGTGAGGCGCTGGGTCAAGCCATCATCAATGTGTGCAATGAATACGACCTGAATATCAGCGGTAAAACTGGCGCCATGGTTCAACTATTGGCAACTTCCGCGATGATCTACGCGCCGATGGTAATGGCCGTAAAATTCCGTATGGCAAAAGAAGAACTCGCAAAACAGGAGGCCGAACGTGCCAACGCCGCCCAGCACTACGCGCAAACCTATCCCGGCGTCATCGTACCCGCGAATTAATCCAGGTGAGCGCGCCATATTGGCCGGTCGTACAGGGTCGGGTAAATCGACCCTGGCAAGCTGGTTAATGCAACGTAGCGCGGGCCATTGGGTAATTATTAACCCGAAGTGGACTAAAGCGTTCGACAATCTGCCGGACGCGAAAAAGATTTTAAGTTCCACGAAAACAAAGGAGATTACCAAATCCATTTTCGAAAACCGTTTCACCATTATTAACCCACGCTCCAACGAAAGCAGTCCCGAAGCACTGGACCTTTTGTTGCAATGGTTGCATGAGAGTTTTATCGACGTGGGTATTTACGTCGATGAATTATATTCCGTGCACACTGGCGGGCGTGCTGGCCCAGGACTTATCGGCGTATTAACAAGGGGGAGGGAATTAAATCAATCGTTCCTGGGAGCGACCCAGCGCCCGATGTTTATTTCGAAATTCCTATTCAGTGAGGCCGAATATATTTGCGGTATGTCCTTAAATATTAAGGAAGACCGAAAGCGTATGTATGAGGTTACTGGACAGGTTGCATACGAAAATAAATTAAAACCCCGTGATTGGCTGTGGTATGACATAGGCGCAGATAATTTGCAGGCGTGGGGCCCAGTCCCAGTTGACTAGTTAATTAATTAGGTCTATAAAATGGGGGACGGCGATTAATTCGCCCTGTCCCCCTTTTCAATTTCCGGAAATAAAGGTATTCCCAAATGGGCGAACTGCGCATCAACCTGACCAACTTCATTACCGTAGGCCTGATGGCCTTCATCATGCTGTTCATCATCAACAAAGGTCTGTCGGCCATCGGCAAATCGAATTGGGGGATTAAATAATGCCCGCGATTGTCAACGTCGGCGACTTCATCAAAATCGGCCTGATCGCATTCGTGTTCATTTTCGCCGTGAACTTCATGCTCGAAAAAGCCGGCCTTTCCCAATTCAAGGCCTGAAACCCTCTTTTCTCCAAGGTAGATAAACATGGCAAACGCACAACCGAATCTCTATCATCAAAACATGATGGCCCGCATGAACTTGCTCACTACGGGCGTGTCCATGAGCAAGATGTTGCCGCTAGTGATGGGCGACCTGGGCTCGCAACTCCGCATCCCGCTGGAACGCACCGGTATCGTTACCGGTATCCTTCTGCAATTCGAAGTGCCGGTAACTATCGCCGACACTCCCGGCGTTGTTTCGCCGTGCGCTCCCTGGAACATCGCGCAGATGGTCACTTATCAGGACTTCGGCGGCGTTCAACATACCAGGACCAACGGGTTCCAACTGTGGTCCGCCATTTCCATGAAGAACGGCGATGCGTTCGGCTCGATTCCGGCCAATAACTACGCCGGTGGTACTGGCCCATCGCTCAACACCTTCACCAACATCGTCAACCAACCCACCGCCATCGGTAGCGGCAGCGTCTTCTTCTCGCTCTACATCCCGCTGGCCGTGAACCCCGACAGCGACCTGACCGGTGCCGTAATGGCGCAAACTTCGGTAGGCGAGCATTTCGTTACCGTTCAACTGGCTAACTCCCTGGTCAACGCTGACCCGTGGATTGCGCCGTACATTTCCGGTGGCGTAACCCCGACCAATGGTCCAGGCGCCGGACAAGTGAAGTGTCAGGCATATCAGTACTACATCCAGCCGCAAAACACCTCCCTCGATCAACTTCCGTTTCTCGACCTGGGCACTATCTACGGTTTCGAAGGCGGCGTGGCTAACACCGCCAACATCGCTTCGGGTGCGCAGGTCTACACCAACTACCCGAACAACCGCACCGTACTTTCGGCGCTGTTCAACTATGAGAACGGCGGTCAGTTCACCCCGAACGGCGCCGACGTCAACAAGGTTGTACTTTTGGCGAACGGTAACACCAACTTGCGCGAAGGTACTCCGCGCTCGATGAACGAGACGGCGCGCAACATGGCGAACTTCGACCTCCCAGGTGGGGCCTACTACTTCGGTCATCGTCGCCAGCCGATTACGACCCAGTTGTACGCGAACGTACAGGCACGATTCGACCTGGGCACGGTGAACGCCGGGGCGACTCAAATCGTGCAACAGTTCGAAATCCAATACGCCAACGGCGTTCCGCTCCCAGGCGTTAACGTCACCGCTTAACCCTCGGCAACCTAGTGCGGGGAACAACTCCCCGCATTAACGGAGTAAAGTCTATGAACAGTGAATTCTTTTCAAGTCCGCAATTTCAGGCTATGGCTTGGGCTTTCGCACTGCTGTTACTTCTCGGCGCATGGAAGTTCGGCGTTGAAGGTCTGATGGAATGAGTGGGCCGAACGGGTTTTTCTGGCTTTTGATTGCATTCCCGATCTACCTTCTCGCTAAAGGGAAATTCGTCGGGTATGTTCAAATGCTGGGGACCGGCAACGGAACTGCCGGGCAAGCAAGTACCCCAACCGGTTTGAACAACAATCAGGCGATTGCTTAATGAACGGTTTGATTCTCGGGCTCTACGGCATTTTCCTAATAGTCGTCGGCGTTCGGGGCGAGACAGATCAACTACAACAAAAGTTGCAAGAAGACCTGCCTCAGTTCATCCCGTGGGCGTTGGCAATTGTTGTTCTGGTAATTCTGGCGCAGAACGAGACTACGGGCAGACTGGTTAAGCCTTTCGTGTTCTTGTTGTGTCTTACATTCGCTTTAAAGAACTTCGGCAATCTGTCTGCCGAGCTTACAAAACTTCGGAATATTGCGAGCCCTACAAAATGAACGATATCGTCAAAGATGTTACTGGTGTACTGATGGCAATCGTTGGCGTTGCCATCCTGTTTACGCTGGTCAACCCGAACAACAAAACTTCTCAAGTCATCAGCGCCGGTAGTACTGGCTTTGCAACTATGCTCGGCGCGGCCATGGGTGCCAACTCCCAGGGTTACGGCTCGGTTATGGGAGGCTACTAACATGCTCAATCCGTCGCAGTCTAACTTCTCGTTGGGTATGAGCGGCGTCATTTTTCATTCGCCGTACATCCCAACCCAGCCATATGAGCCAGGACGGCAAATCAACAATCCAGGGACGAGTTTCATTCCGCAGTTGGGCGGTCTGGTAATGAATCCGGTTCCGTGCGCCAGTGTTGTTCCTACGCTGAATTGCATGACCAGCTTCTACGGCGTTCCTCGTAACAACCCCGTACCAGTCGTCAACAATCGTTTCGCTCCGCTGTTCATGAACAATATGTTCATCGGCGGCGTTACCAAAGGTTAAGGAGGTTTCATGGCCGGATATGTTCCGACTGGACTTGCGGGCGGGTTTTCCTATACGCCCGTTTCGTTTACCTACGGATCAACCCAGCAAAATATCGGCGGCGGTTTCTCGTTTAACCTTCCGCTCGATACTGTCGCTGCTTTCTCCAACGCCGGTTTGCAGTATGCCCAGGACAACAGTAAAAACGCTCAAGGGTTTTTGAGCGGGGTTATCTCCCAGGCACAAAGCAACGTCGGCTCCGCAGTTTCGCAATCTGCTACTTACGGGTCGCAGGCATACAGTCAGGGGCTCAACGTGCAAGACAATGCCATTCGCAAGTTCTTCAAGGGTAGCGGTTGTTTCATTACCACCGCTGTTACTTCGGCCCTGGGCAAGTCCGACGATTGTTGGGAACTCCAGGCGTTGCGTAAGTTCCGTGATGAAGTTATCGCGGCAACTCCCGCAGGTATTGCACTGATCAGGAAGTACTACCAGCTCGCCCCGAAGATCGTGGAGGTGTTGGACTCCAAGGCCGACAAGGCTTCCATTTACGCGCGGCTGGCAAGTCTGTTTATCTACCCGGCCCTGCAAGCCATCAGTCGCGGCGACAACGCACACGCAAAAGATATCTACACGTCCATGGTTGACTACGCCCGCATCATCGCCGGTCTTCCGTTGCCAGAAACCGTCGTGGAAGTCGCCAAGGCGTTTACCGAAGCGCCACAACCTACCGACGTCGATCCGGCTGCCCCAACCCTGGCGAATGTGGAAGATGCTGCCAACGACGTTGCCCAGGCCGTCCCAGGAATCGCCCCAGTTGTCGCCGAGGTGGAAAAGGCTATGCCGGTAGCGGCGCAGATCGTAACCGCCGTAGAAGCGCCCACAGCGGCCAACGTGTCCGCAGTCGTGGACGGTTTGGGTGTCCTGGCATCCACACTGATTCCAGGCGCGGCTCCAGTCGTGGCGGCAGTTGAGGCAGTGGATAAACTGGCGCCAGTTGCCGAACCGATGTTGTTGAACACACTGCATTCTGTCGAGAATGTGGTAACTGGATTGTTCCACCATTCTGCGCCAGTGGTTGAGCCTCCCGCCGAATCGCCGAAGGAATAACCGCGATGGACGAGACCAAGGAATTTCTAAAGAAGTATTGGCCGTATGTTATCGGCGGGATTGTTGGTCTGTACGTCGTAATGCGATACATGGGCGGAAGTTCCTCGGGCTCGTCTAGCTCGGGTTCTTACGCTCAGTACTTGGCGGCACAAACTCAACTCCAGGGACAGAACGCTCAGATTGCCGCCCAACAACAGGCGCAATCCGACCAGACGGCCCTGGCTAACCGCCAACTCGACGTCCAGAACAGCGCCAACTATGCAACGGCCTTTAACAACTTCCAAACAACCCAGGCGCAAATGGCCGGTGCACTTGGGGGTAGTGTTTCCCAGGTGCTGACCGCGCTCAATCAACCTACCATTACCGCCATCCAGGCGGGTGCTTACGAGAACGCCGCCGCACTTCAAGCGGCGGGCAATGTCGCCGCTCAATCCTTCCTGACTCAAGGACAGATCAGTCAAGGAACTAGTAACATGTTCGGCAAAGCAATCTCTGGCATTGGTAGTCTCGGCCAGTTCTCGGCACAGCAACCTCAAGGCAAGTTCGGCAGTGCGGTTGATACGGGTATCCGTGCCTATTCCGCATACGCCACAAACGGCATGAGTGAAATGGGCGGCGGAAGTTCCAACAACTACACGCCGGGTAGTCAAGTCTACTCAACTCCCAACCTGGGAGTTAGTAGCACTTCCTATTCCGGCTACCAGGGGATGCAATAATGGCCGAGAAACATCGGGTGTACACTAAGGCGGCGGTTATTGTCGCCGTACTTATCGGGGCGTGGTTCCTACTGCGCAAACCAAAAACCCTCCAGGAACAGGCACAGCAATCTCCGTGGGATGCCCCGTTCTACCAGAACACTCCAGGCATTAACGATGGTATGGTTTGGCAGGGCGCGCAACCCCCGGTGTTTAACGCGACCAATACGCTCAACTACTACGATGGCAACATCAAAGGGTTGGCAAACCAATACATCCCAATGTTTGGGCTTGTTGGTATGACGGCGGTGGCTGCGTAATGTCGGCTACTACCGACTATCAGGCTTACGCGGCGCAAGCCGCGCAAGCTAATGGTGTCCCGGTAAACATGTTTCTTTGGCAGATCGGACAGGAAAGTTCGTGGAATCCAAACGCCACTAATGGTGGACATGTTGGATTGGGGCAGTTCGATACAGCTACTGCGGGAGACTTTGGACTTACGGACAGGACCAACCCTTACGCATCAATCGACGCGGCGGCAAAGTATGATGCCAAGCTCTACAATCAGACAGGAAGCTGGGAAGGGGCTTTGACAAAGTACGGGACGTTAGCGAACGTGGGACAGGATGTTATGCAAAAGTTTCAAAACGCGCTTAACGGCGCGCCGCAAACCGCGCAGCAATATAAGGATTACTACGACCAAAACGGATACGCGTACACCCCGCCGCCCGCTGCCGGTAGCGTTGCGGCAAAATTTCAGGACAACATCGCGTCGTACTTCAATCGCGGGACTTTCATCGTCTTAGGGATTGTAGTTGTCGCCGTGGCAATACTCACAAATAGCAAGACACAAACAATCATCATGAAAGGGAAATGAACCATGGACTATTCGCAACTTATGGAATTGGCCGACTTCGCTGTAAAGTTCGCGGTAGTTCCGCTGGCCGGTGTCTTCTGGAAAATGCAGGGGCGCTTGTCGAGGATTGAAGGGCAGTTGGAAATGTTGGTGTCTAGCCGGGCATAACAAAAAGGCCCCGAGAATTCGGGGCCTTTTCGTTTAGTCTTCACACAACCATAAACCTGTTACGAAAATACAGGTCATGCTGATAGAGAACCATGTAAGCGGGTTAGAAACGAGCGCGGATAGATTCATTCTTTTTGATCCTTTCAATGTGCTTAATGAATTCTTGTTTGCGGGCGCTAAAAGAAAGTTCTATCACTCCTGGATGCGCAGCAATCCATTCGTCAACAATCTGAATCCCCCAGGTATATTCGATTTGTGTAATCTCTTCATGCTTCAAGGCTTCATCCAAGCCTCGGAAAATGGAACTTACGATCTCAGACCTACCCAAAACGATTGTTAGAACTTCCGACATTCTTCTAGTCATTTCTTTGAACTCCCGTAAAGTTTAGTTACAGCACGACGTGAATCAAGCGGGCAATGGTCGAGACGCACCAGACCGTAACCCCCAGCAACAACAATATAAGTATTTGTGACGGCGCTATATTCACCGACTTCGAAATACACAATATACCTAACGTAATCACTAACAATGACAGCATGGTCTCCCTCGCAGGTTATGTCTTCAAACATTTTCAACTTGCCTTCACGTTGAACCCGTAGCCAACATCCTACCACAACAATGCTTGTTCAAGTATGTGTTGCCAATTGAATTTTTATATTGGAAATGCCAAGTATGTCGAATCGTA
>JAWNNE010000375.1:0-88686 GCA_035043205.1 Drosophila trichaetosa
TTATGTTTATGTCGTATTAGTTCAGTTACGTATTGCTATGTCCTTGTAGATTATCTCGGGAGGTATGCCATGCCCTTTGCAGGGGGCTTGGTCATGAAGAACTTTTCTGGCACTAGAAGATGGAATCCCTTGCCGCCAGAAGCATAGATGCTCGATGCATCAATGTTTACGCCTTTGTCCTGCAACTTGCTGCTTCTCTCGAATCAATTCGACCATGTAGCGGGCGGTGGAGGCAGGGGATTCAGCATCGTCAAGGTCAAAGTACGGGAGCTTGTACTTCAGGTCTGCATACTGCTCTTTCGTGAAGTCTTTCGAGGCTTCGGGGTGTCTACTGAAAGGATCGTTACGAAAGCGCTGCCTTTGACCGTATCCAGCATGGCTTCCGGTACTGGATGCCATTCTTCTTCTCCACCCTTAACTTGGTGATAGTGGTATGCTGTCACAGGCTGAACTCCTGTTCGTCACCGGTTTGTACGAGTTGCAAGCCAAGCTTTGGATACTTGCTGCCGCCCTCGGTCTTGAACAGCAGCTGCATTGGCGTGAGTGCGCCCCAGGGCGTTTACGCAGTACCGACATCGGGGGGATGTGTACGTAAAGCTTTTCTGGGAGAATTTCTGTGATCGCATTGTCTGCGAAGAAAGTCAAAGTCTGGCCCTTGTACTTGACTTCCAGAACCACCTGCAGGTGATTATCTACAACCTTGAAACCTTGCACGGCAACGTGGCCTACCAGCCATGTCTTGTTACCGTCCCCTTCTTGCAAGTCCCAAAGCTTGCCTTGGTATGCGGAGGCCATGCGTGCTTGGTTGCACGCATGCCATCCTTGTTGAACTTCGTGCGGCATGCCTTTCAGCACGCGCTCTGTCTCAGACCGGCTACGCGCCCGGTACTCGGTAGAAAGCATAAAAGTGACCTCAAAGTGAAAGAAGGAGGATTCTGATTTTACAGTAGTCCTCCCATCCAGGCTGAGACCTCGCCGAAAATTTCCTGACGCAAAGATCGCTTCGTGCCTTCGACTTGCGTAACCAATTCGTCGTTCTTCAACAGCTGCTTGTACAAGGTCATCTGCACCGTTCCCTGGGCAAGGGCGTAGCGTATGGTCGGCCGAATCTTCTGGCCTTTTCGGTCAACCCGTCCGATGGCCTGGCGCACATGCATGGGCGTGGTTGACAGCTCAAGGAACAGCATTTCCGAACAAACGTGTTGAAGGTTCAGGCCTGCCCCTACGGATTGAGGCTGTGCAACCAGTAGTCGGCAGTTCGGGTTGTTCATGATTTCACGGACGGCAAACTGCGAATCAGTCTTGCCGTATGCTGCAACCACAGCTTCGTTTCCGAACTTCGTCTTCAGGTAGTCAGTCACCAGTCCAGAGCTTGATTGGTAGTACGTCCAGATGGCAAGCTTTGATCTGCCCGTCATCGGCTGCACTTGCTCAATCACTTCGTCCAGCAGCTCCAGTGCTGTTGACATGTCTCGCTCGTCGCCGCTGAACGCAGACATGTTCACGACGATTTGTTGCAGCATGTGGCGCAGACGGTGACTCTGTGTGCCGTCCACCTTGCCACCGTCAGGCAGCTCTAGCAGCTTTTCTTCTGCGAGGCGCTTGTACAGATTCGCATGCTTCGGCGACAAGGCATAATGCATCGGCATGTGAATCGGGGTCAGCGTCTCACCGAACAAGTCTTCCTTCGTTCGCTTGATCGAAGCTATTTCAAAGTTCTTCTTGAGCAAGTCCAGGTTCTTGTACGAGACGATTGCTTTCCAGAAGTCTCGCTCGTCAACGTGCAAGTTCTCCCAGTGCTTCATACTGCGATAGAGGCCTGGGGTCTTCAAGCGCATGTACGCGTAAGTGTCCTGCGGCTTCGATGTCGGCGTCGCAGTACATAGGATGATCGGCTTGTCCGGCGCAATCACCGATGTCACGCATGTGAACAGCTTGCTCTTTGGGTTCTTCAAGGCTTGCGCCTCGTCCACGATCAAGGTCAGCTTGCGCTTGCGGTAGTAGGCCTCGATCATGGCAAAGTCGTCGCGGAAAATCGCATGCGACATGATGACCCATTTTGCAGTGAACTGCTCGGCCTTGCGTCGGAACTTGGTATCGGTGACGAAGTTCGCGTAAATCTCTACGGAGTCTTCGCCCACCGATTGCAGCCAGTCTCGCCACTGCAGCAGCAAGATCGGAGGACAGATAATCAGGTTGTGTTCGCTCTGCCACAAGTTCGCTACGACAGTCGAGACGAAGGTCTTGCCGCCGCCAACCTCGTAGAAGAATCCGTACCGGCCTTCGTTTGCAGCGTTTAGGCTGTCGAACAGCTGCAGCGGCACAGGTTCCCAGGGCAGGCCCATGGCCTGCACAACCTTTGATACGTCGTCAGCGCTGTACATTGGCACCTCGGTTGATTATGCTCAAAGATCGCAGCCACGAATCCTTTCGGTTGTATGCATAGAGCTTTGGCAGTATGTCGCCCATAATCAGAGACTGCGTCTGCGACGGGGACATGGTTTCACAATACTGACCGAAGGTCAACGACTCCAGATGCGTCTTGCCTTTGGCACGCCACTGCATCGGAATCCTGGCCACTTCCGCAGCTGCGAAGTTGAGCGGGTGTCTTGTCGGCTCAGCCGGGAATGTTCCACCGTTCAACGCCATCAAGATGTTGAAGTGGCCAATGTAGTCATGCCAGTCAGATGTGTACTGCCAAGGCGGCTTCGGTGTCCACCACACTCGGCGTTGCTGCAGATACTTGTGCAGCGGATGTTCAGGGGGTATCAAGGTCATAAGTTGTGGCTCTCCGTTATCGTCAGACATAATAGCACAAGGCACTGCAAGCAGTGCCCTCTAATCACATGTCTTGCTTGAGGCGATGGCTTACGTAGCCGCCAAAACGTGGCAGGTCTTTCACGCCGTGAGCCATGTGGCTGAACTTCACGATGTGGCCCACAACAAGTTCCGGGTCTTTCAACCACGCTTTGAGCATCTTGTCGGTGGCCTTGCCGGTGTTCAAGGTGACTTCCAGGCCCTTGGCGAACAAGAGCTTGCCGTTGGTCGGGTGGAAGATGTCTGCGACAAGAGTCGCTTTCAGCTTGCCCACCATGCCGTTCGGAACCTTGTTTTCCTTGTGGCTGCTGCGCTCGCTCTTGCCCAGGGCATTGATGGTCTTGACGTTGTTGTTCGTCTCGCCTTCAATCACGCCGGTGACAAGTGCTTCGCTGTCCATCCAAGGCTTGTAGCGCATCAGCTCTTGGCCCTTCTTCGTGGGTCGGCCTTCTTTGGCTGGTGCGCGAGGATTGCGGAAGATCGCACCCTCATAGCCTTCGTCCAGACACTTGCTGATGAAAGCTTCTGCTTCGGACTTGTTGTTGATCCACACGAAAGGCACCAGGTGAACGTCGAGGTGCTGGCCTTTGTTATGGAACACCTTTACCGATCGCTCCAGCTCCATGTAGCGATGCTCATAATCCATTTCTGGATACGTCACATCATCGAATACCCACCACGAGGTTTCGACTCGCTCAGTGATGTCCTTGAACGCTCCCATGGCACTGGTCGAACGATTGCAGAGCAAGTCCGTAGCTTTGGGGTCGTTACCGGCAATCACTTCGCCGTCGAAGCCTCTCAGGGTTTGCCGCGTCCAGTGTTCCGTCTGACCGTAGCCGGTGAACGGCTCCAGGCTGCGGCCCGTTGGGTTGCCACCACGGTTGAGCATGCGTACACCGTCGATCTTGGGCATGCCCATCACTGGGTACGGCAAGATGTCGA
The DNA here is from genome assembly GCA_035043205.1 of Drosophila trichaetosa. NCBI lineage: Eukaryota > Metazoa > Arthropoda > Insecta > Diptera > Drosophilidae > Drosophila > Drosophila trichaetosa. The sequence goes on from JAWNNE010000375.1 coordinate 3,760, forward strand.
GGTCTACGTCTTTAGCAAGTTGCGGGTTCATGATCAGTCCAGTCCTGTTTCAGGTGGCGCATTGCGATAGATCGCGGCCAGCTTTTCAAAAGCTTGTGCCATGTCTTCGCGGCGTGCTTGAGATTTCGGAAGCCAGAACGTGATCGCGCTGCGGTCATCGTCTTCTGGCGGGTGGTGCAGCTTTTCGCTGCTGTGCAGAATCAGCTGGGCTGCATGGTACGTCACCCCTGTGTTGCTGGGCTTTTCAACCTGCAACACTTCGCTGGTCTGCTCTTGGCTGTAAACGTTGATGCGCATGGTTTAGTCCTCTTCTTCTTCGTTAGCAGGTTCCGACTTCGGCGCACGGCGCACGGCGCACCACACGGGCCATCTTTTCCAGCGCCGCAGCAAGTTCTTCACGCTGAGCGTCGTCGTCTGGAATCCAGATGTCAGTGCAGAACAAGTTCGCTTCTTCGCCCTCGCCTTCCTTGGCTTCGAGACGGGCAATGCGCTGGATTGCGCCGTTGTCATCGTCGGTGTGTTTGATCTGGACACCGCGCACTGCAGTACCTTCACTGATCTGGATGTTCTGGATAATTTTCGCCATGGCGCTCTCCTGTTAAATTTCACATGCAAGAAAGCCTGGAACTTGTCCAGGCTTTCTCTACTTACGCAACCAGCCTTTCAGCTGTCACCGATTACTCGGCGATTTCATCGTTACCGGCATCACCGGCTTGTTCGCCGGTCACAGCGTCCTTGCTGTTCTTGGCCACGCGGGCCACGCCGAAGGTGAATTCGCCGTCTTCGTTCGTGTCTTCGCCGATTTGCCACAGCTTGAACTTCTTGCCGGGGAACTTGGTGGGCGAAACCTTGCCGTACTGCGACTGCAGCTTGCCCTTGGATTGGAACTCGAAACCGTCGCCGATTTCCAGACCTGCCAGAGCTTCGGCCATTTCGTTGCGGGGCTTTGCGGCCACGGAAGCTGGAATTGCGATACCCTTGATGACGTTGAACTTAGACATTTTGTTTACTCCTGAGTGTGTGAATTGGTTCACAGCTTTCGTTTGCTGTGAGTGCATTGTAGCAGCGATTTTAGGTTGTGCAACTACTTTTGCGGGTTTTGTTGAAAAATTTTTCGGCCAGCTGGTTCGCAGCTGGCCGTCGCTTTAGAGGTTAGTCGTCCCAGCCGTCGATGGCGTAGCCGTCGCCCTCGCCGCTGACAGCGATGCCGTGGCCTTCCATTGGTCGCACATCTTTCATTTCGTTCTCCTAGTTGATAGGGGTTTTGGCCTTATGGGCCAGGGTCATCGGACGCGAGTCATCGTGTCCGCAGTTGCCACACAGCGCCGCACCGCAGATTGCGGGGCCAAGCGTCATGTCACATTCGCCAGTGGCCGGCTGGCCGCAGTTCACGCAGACGGCGTGGACATGGCTTTCGCACTTGTCCTTGCCGTCAACGCAGTCTTTTGCGCAGGCTCCACGCCATGCGAGGGAAAAGTTGCAGAGGCTCATGGCGATTTCGCATCCTTCTTCACGAGTTCCACCGTGCCGTCTTCCTGGGTCACAGGACGGCTCACAGGCGACAAGCGCAGCACTTCTGCTTCCAACCGTGCGATCTTATCCAACGCCTGGGACAGGTTTCCACTTGCCATGTTCGCTGCAGCGTCGGCCTTTTCAGCGTGAGCCGAAGCACGCTGCAGTGCTACGCTCAAGCCGCGCACTTGCTCAATCGCTTCAGCACTGCCGAAGATACGCAGCGGGTTATCCTCTGCAGCGGACACGGTAAGACTTGTGTTGCCACGAGCCATAATGACGCCGTGGAATTGCGTCAGCCGGTCAGCCGCTTCGCAAGCAAGTGCGCCGCCGACTGTGTTGGTCAGCACGGTACACAAGTCCTTCAGCGGCATCGTTTGGTAATCAGGGGGATTGATCTGCATCTTTAAGCTCCTTTCTGTCGTTTCAAAATATCCTGCCTGCTAACTCCTGCCCTTGTAGCTGCGTTAAGCAGCTGCACTCCTTCCTTTCTTGCAGCTACAGCAGCATCGACACGTTCTGACTTCGATGTCAAAACCTTGCCTCTGCCTACTGCAAGTCCAGCGATAAACGCTCTCCAAGCAACTCGCGCTGCCTGAGTCCCGTCTTTAACCTCGCTGTACTCTTCAAGGTATTTCACGAACGCAGCTTCAATGACGCCTCCCACATCCTCACGTTTGATGGGAATGTAGGTGCCTTCGGGCAGGTTTACCCTTGCTCTAGGGTTCTTCATTTTGTCCTTTCTGCAAGTTCGTTGGCGAATTTCTTGATCCGGGCATTGAACCAACGCCGGATCCCGTAGCTGCGGACAATGCTAATCATGGAGAACGCAAACGTTATACCCAGATTCTGCGCCATGCTGAAAGTATGGCCAAACATCGGGTAGATTATCGGCCCCATGACATACGTGATTGGGAAGGCTATCAGGTTGTTGATGATAGCCTCAATCAGCGACCCGCGTTTACTCTGCTCCACGGATCGCCTCCACGGCCTTGCGGGCTTCCTTGTAGGCCTGCCCGTCGTCGCCCAGCAGGATGTCATCAATGCAGCGCATGAGTGTATCACGCTGGCGCATCGCCTTGGCAAGTTCTGGCTCGGCTTTAGCCTTGCGGTAGCCCTTGATCTTGCCTTCGTCAAAGCCCTTCTGCCAGGCCTTGTCGCACTGCCAGCTGGGGCTGTACGGGTTGCCTGGTTCGCGGCCTGTTAACGCATACTCAAAGCCCTTGCCGACGCCTTGCTCATAGGCCACGGTGATGGCGTGCAGTTGGCCTTCGGTGCAGCCGTTCTGCGGTGCTGCGTACAGAGGGAACTGCGTCGGCTCACCCTTCCAGCCGTGCTTTCGGACGGCCACAGGCTCACCAGCCTTGAATCGGGCCATGTTGCCTGGGTGGATGTACGCAGCAGGCACTTCGTCTTCATTCACTTTTGACATCACTGCGCTCCTTCGTTGTTGATGACTTCGTTCTTGGTTTCGCATTCGGTGCGTTGGGACTTACCGCTAGGAACTTGTCGGCACTCCTGCCACTCAGTTGTCGTTGAGGTGCTGCGGCCCCGATCACAGACTGTGAAGTACAGCCAACGCTTGTCGGGCTTGAACGTCCACACTTGGCACCCGCTGCCTTCGCTGAACAAGCGGGGCTTCGCGTCTGCTGCCTTCTGCGCCTTTGCCGCCTCTACACGCTGGGCACGTTCTGCGATGTCTTCTGGTGTGTCGGTGCAGGCTTTCATTCCTACAACCACTGCCACCGATGTAATTGCTGTGGTCAGAAGCACTGTAAAGAATCCGCTCATACTTAGTCCTTCGGCGCAGGGCAGATCTGCGCATTGTTTTCGCCCACTGTGATGTGCCGAGCGTTCTTCTGTGCTGAAGTCTGGCATTCGTCAATGACTTCAGCCCAGTCGTTGTACACGGTGCGCTCAGGCCCTTTCGGAATTCGTGCAAGGCAGCGCTCGAATTGGACTTGCACTTCACATCGATCACGTACACGCTTGACATCGTCACGTTCGGAGTAGTACGAACCGCCTAGGAACACAGCAGCGAATGCGACCGTCGCTGCGCCAAACGCCCATTCCATCTTAGCCATAACTTACTCCACGCTTGCGCCGCTGTTGCGGTCATTGAGGCAATGTGCCCAGGCTTTGGTCACTCGGACGAATGCAGCTTCGCGTTCGTTGTGAGAAGCGTAGTAGAACGTTTCGAGTCGTCCTACCATGATGAAAGAGATTTTCATCGGATACTGCAAAACTTCCTGAACCTTCTTCAAGTTCACAACCTTGTCACGCTCCTTGTTCTGGAACAGACACCCGCAGGTGTTGACTACCTTCGCAGTCTCAACCGGCGGCACATACGGTGCGACAGGTTCATTCTTTGTGGCGGCTGGCACCAATGCGTATTGTGGTGCCGGTTCGCTTTGCTTGCCGCAGGCTGACAGGGCCAACGTAGCGGTCAATACGGATGCCAAAAGGTTGAGTCGGATCATTGGGTTCGCTCCAGTAAACAGTTAAAGAGTTGATAGTCCTTTCGATCCACGGATCAAAAGGCACGGGAAGCCGCTTACGCTTGTCAAACATCCACGGCGTATTGATGAATACCTTTACGGCATCAGATATGGGTAGGTGTCTCATTTGCTGTCGTGTTTAAACCTTGCAAGGTCTTGCTTAGCAAGTTCGTGTGCCAGATTCGATTCGGCAAGTTCTGCAGCGTCCAAGTCCTTGCTGAGCTTGTAGGCTACAACATCCATTGCGAAACTGCGGATCACAAACACGATCAACAGTCCTGCATTGATGTACTCGCCGATTCCGATCAACATGTCCACCGTGAAGATCAGGGTTCCCAGCATCACGCCGTAGTAGAGTGGTGACGATCCCACCCATCGCTGTATAAACTTTTTCATGTGCGCTCCTTGTAGGACAGTTAATGTAGCGCAAAATCGCCCATAAGAAAAGCCCCTGAAACAGGGGCCTTGCGTATAGGTGGATTATTAAGCTATTTGTTTGTTTTTATGCTCTTTCCAGCGGCCCACAAAGCCGCGCAGATTCTTCTGCCCTTCTTCCGTTTTAAGGTATTCGTCCAGGTTCATATACTCTGCGGTGACGAATACCCGCATATCCTCTGGCAAGGCCACACCAACAGCTGCGAAGCCGGATTTAAGCTTGCCGATTTCTTTGGACACATCACGGCCAAAGAGTATGTTCATAATCTGAGGACTGATATTCACAACACTGCCTTTCTTGGGGGCTTAATAGTTTCCCCGGTTTGGTTTTTGCCTGCTTCGTCAAGCGCTGCCCTCACGCCGTCGCTAACGTTCCCATTGCCTAGTCGTCTGGCCACCCGTTCGTGCCAGGTAGTCAGTCTAACCGTAGCCCGCATCATGGGGACAGATTGTCCTTGATATGTCCTCGGTCGCCCCTTTTCGTCTTGCATAAGTCATGCCCTGGTTTGCGCTCCATTTAAAATGTATCTGTCTGCGTATTCTGCGGACAGCGAGTTAATCGCTCTCAATCAACTCAGGGGATAGTATATGTCTGAAACGAACAAAGATGCATGGAATGGCAACAATAGCGGCTGGGGCGCTGGAATTGGTGGCGTTATCGGTGCTGCACTGGGCTCCAATGGTTTCCTCGGTGGCAATGGCAATGGCAATCGCAACGACAGCGTGAGCCCCGAGCAGCTGCAGACCGGTCTGGCCGCGCTGCAAGGTCAGCTGCAGCGTGATGCTCTGCAAGGTCAAGTCGCAGGCGTTGCCCGCGAAGTGGCCAGCGCAGGTTGCGAAGTGACTGGCGCTATCGCTGGTTCCACCGCATTCACTGGCGCAGGTCTGGCCGGTGTGAAGGACGCTGTCGTGGCCTCGGCTTCGCAAAACGCTCTGTCGTTGTGCAATCTGAGCCACGGCATGGTGCAAGGTTTTGCTGGTCTGTCCAGCACCGTGCAAGCTGGTTTCGCGTCTTCGGAACGCCTGGCACTGCAGCAAGCTCTGGACGCTGAACGCAGCCGCGCTACTGAAATGCGCATCCAGCTGTCGGAAGCCAAGAACAACGCCAGCCACGCCACGACCCAGGTCATGCTGCAGCAAGTGATTGCCAACGCCGCAGGCTGACTTGCGAGTCTCGAAATGGCAGTAATCGATTTGACTCCTGTGGTCACGGCCATCAACCAAGGCTTCGCGTCTTTGGTTGCGGCAATTGAAGCTCCACGGCCCGCTGCGGAAGCTTCCCCGATTGCTGCGGAGTTGAAGGCTATCGCTGCCGTCTTGGGGGCTTGCAACGCGAACCCCGCTAACGGCACTAGCTCAGACAAGCTTCGCGCTGCCTCTGACGCATAGTCGTCGTCCTTGCCGGTAATGTGGAAGCCGCCCCAGGGGCGGCTTTCTTATGGGCCGTAGATGATAAGACTTTCTGCAGACTTGCAGTGTTCTTCAAATTCTGCATCAGTCATCCCGGCAGGCTTCGTGGCAACGCCCTCTTCATAAAGACGTTGCCACTCTGCCTCATACGCTTCACGCTTATCGATTGCAGCTTGACCCGCAGCGTCTGGGTCAACGCCTAGTGCGTACCAAACCATGTCATGCCGCCATGATCTGTTCCATAGGCTCGGGCTTGCTAGGCTTATGTACCTTGGCCAGGATGTCCATTTCTGCCACGACCGGTGGCTCAACTGCTTTGACGCGCTCAGCCACAGCTTCAATCGTGTCGTCAATCGCGGTCAGCGCCGCAGAAGCTTCTGCAGTCTTGGCTTGCGCCATCACTACGTCGGTCTGCGCTTGGATCAGCTTTCGCTCCCAATTTACGCGGGCCAGAGCAAGTTCGCTCAGGAAAACCTTGTCGGTTGCCAGATCGGTCTGGGCTTGAGTGGGCTTGTTGCGGAAGAACATAAATAGCTTTTTCATTTCAAAATCCTCGGGTTTTCGCCGACTCGAAGTTGGCGCATTGAGATTACACGACCGTCTGTCAGGACAGCTTGCACTAGCAAGCTTCCTGGTTTCTGGCAAAGGCGAGCGTCAAGAGGCTTTCTCGGGTGATGCAGTATGTGACGCACATCCATATCTGCAATGTGGACAAGCAACGCATTATACGTTGTCTTGTCCTCGTCTGGGGTTCCGTATTCCTTGTAGGTCAATTTCCCTCCTGCAGTTTGCGAAGCGCATCATAGCATTCCTTGGTGTCGATTTCCTCGTCCACCAAATCCTGATGCAGCCGTTCGAGTTCATCGGTGTCGAATTCTTCCACTGGCGTGTGGTTCTGCGGCAGTGTTCCAAAATGCACATTCAGCATCGTATTCAGCGCTCTGTGATCATTCTGGTAGACCGACTCGAAAATCGCTTCACCCAAGATGTCACGCTCATAGTTGCGCTCACGCATCTGCTGCATCATGCCCCCGGCAATGCCGTAGTAGTGCTGCTGGCGAGTAGGCTTCTTGCCGGTCGGCAAGGATTCCCAGTCAATCTCGCAGCACGCTTGAGCAAGGTCTTGCAGAAACGTGATGTTCTGCGATTCGTTGGTCGTGTGCTGATCGAAGTAGCCCACGCTGAGGTTGGTGCATTCTGGGATCAGATGGTTCAAGTTCGAGGTGTCGGTGAACGATCCCGGTCGCAGGGCGAATACATGAATTCAGGATTAGCATCGTTGAGCTTGTCAGAAAGCGCATTCGCAAACTCGTCTGAGCAGCACGGGCCGCACATCTGATGTGTGATCACATCGCCATACCCTGCCCTGTCAAAGGCGATGGCCCGGTCAAACTCCTTGCACAGACCTGGCCATCGCTGTGCGAAGGCTTCGCTGCCATGGCCTCCGCACTCTTCTTCGCGGAAGAAGATGTAGTAGCCCGGCACACCTTGCGCCATCATGGTCAGCAGGATTGCGATGCCTGCGCCGTCGTCTGCGCCCAGAACGTCTTCGCTGCGCTTCTTCTTCAAGCCTGCATGCATCCAGCTGATGGCACCATCTTGCAGGATGTGATACGGATTCTTGCCCTGGCTGGAGTTATGCACCGTGTCAGTGTGCGCTGTGAACAAGGTTCGTGATGTGCCACCGCGCTTGTCGAAGTGCAGGTTGCCTGCTTCATCGATCATGTCAGGGCCGTGGCTGGCCAGCCATGCCACGGCTTCTGCTTCACCCTTGGAGCCCGCAGGACGTTTCATGCCGCAGGCATTCTTGAGGTGGGTCAGTACGAGGTCTGCAATCGCTTGGTTATTGGCCATGTTCGGCTCCTTCAGTGGTTTCTTCTGCACAGTAGGCGAGGAATTCGTCGTACTGCTCTTGGTTGATGTGTTCGTCTGCCAGCGCGTTGTTCAACTTCATCACCGCAAGTTCCCGAGGCATTTCAGACAGCCATGGTTCCATGTTTTCTTCTGCGATGGTGTCGTGTCGCCAGTTGTGGATGTCTTCGTCCTTGTGCCACTGGTCATCGTAGTCGCACTTGGAGCAGTCATCGGCAAGACAGTTCTCGCCGTCAACATCTACCACATCGTCCTGGTGGTAGTATTCCTCCAAGCCGCTTACATATACGGCCTTGTCAAGATGGCAGTAGCTGCCGTCATGCAGCTCCACATAGTTGTCTGGCACATTGCGTTGGTCAATTGACGTACCGTCGTTCGCATCGTGAACCTGGTTGTCAGGCGCATAATGACCTTCGTCTTCCACTTCGCAGAACGTGAACTTGCGGCTCAAGCACGACGAACACACGTAACGATGGTACGGGTGTCTTCGTTGACGTAACGAATGTTCACCCAATCATCGTCGTCACAGTCATGATCGCCGCACACATCGCAGTCATGACGACCGTCGTCTTCGGGCGTCACATGGCCGATGCCATCTTGGAAGGTCGCTTCAGTTCCATGGCGACGGATCACCAAGCAGCCGTCTTCCATGACCACTTGCTTGTTATCGCCGTCAATGTACGGCAGCAGGTACTTGTCTCTATCCGCACTTTTGGTGCTGTTTGCGTAATACTCAGGCTGCAGCAGTGCAAGTTTTGTGCCGTACTCCCACTCTTCCGCTTTCTCGTAACCGTTCTTGTTCAGCCACGCTTCCAGACGGTCGTCGGTTTCGCCATGCTCGGTGTCGTCTGGGTTGTCATTCTCTGCCCGATAAGACCGGACATAGGTCATGTTGTTCAGCAGGGCTCGTCCGACGATCAGACCATTCTTGATAACCATCGCTGTCTTCCAGCCGTGCTTTGGATCGTATGCCAGGTACGGGTGCATGTCGTGCTTTTCAAACACATAGCAGTCCTTCATGCAGGAGTGCGGGCCTTGCTGCACCGACTTCACGATGTCTTCGATCTTGTCGGAGATTTTGAACTCTACCGGCGCATAGACTGCTACGTGGTCTTTCAGCGTGATGTCGTCAATCTCTGGGAAGTGCTTGCGCAGATAGCGGCCCAGCTTCATCGTGATACGCTGACCCTTGGCCATCTTGCCCAGGTCTGGCGTGAATTCTACCATTTGTTGATTGCCGTCAGCTGGTACAGTCGGTGCTTCAGCTACCAGCACAGCGATATTCTTGATGTTCGCCCAGTAGCTCATTGCAAACTGAACTGCTGGGTGGCGGTCGCGGACTTCATAGCCTGGACGGGTCTTCTCGAACACCAGTTCGAGTGCGTTGGCCAGGTTGTACGGGTTGTCGAGCGGATTGCGGATGTAGATAGGGCGCTTGAACGTGTCACGCTCATACTGTTGCGTCTCGAAGACCTTGCTGTAGGTTTCCCACGTTGCATACTTGTCTTCGCGGATTTTCCAACCCATGGATTCGCAGCCGCCCATGATCTTAAATCCGTTCAACTCTGCGTTGTTGATTTTTGCTTTGATCGAGTTGCAACGATTTCGGTCGTTGATCGCTGGGCAGTCGGCGCAGCCCTTGCCCTTGGCCAGCGGCTCAATCCACAGCCCGCGGGTGTTGAAGCTGTCTGGCGTTTCCACATACATGCGGACTGGTTCAATGACGGGGATCAAACGTCCGTCTACGTTGCTTTTACGAGCAAGGTGTACGACCTGCTCAGAGTCACGGTACATGATTTGCATGGTTACTCCTAATTAAGTTTTCGATTATTCGGCTTGGGCCAGAACGATGTTGCCTACCACTGCGCCTTTGTAGACGATTGCCCAAGTGCGTTGGTAGTAAGGCATACTCAATGCAGCCTTGTTTGCCGCTGTGAACAAGCGGGACAGACACAGGCGGCGGGTATTGATGTGGAGTTTCTTGCCCTCGGCATCGGGTTGGATTCTTGGGGTTTGATTTTTCGTTGCCATGATGGGCTCTAGTTGGGTATGAAAAAGGCCTGGAACAAGTCCAGGCCCTAGGCCGGTTGCCGGTGCTTATTCGGGCTGGTCGTTCACCTTGCCCAGGCCTGCATCGGCAGGAGACGCTGCAGGGTTGTAGTTGGTGCCAGCAGGGGCAATGGCTTCTGCAGTGGCAGCAGCGGCCCAGGCGTAGGCACTGCCTTCCTTCTGGGCGAAGCGGGCGTCCAGCACGGTCAGCAGGTCGCGGACGTTCTTCTTGAGCGAGGCGATGCGTTGACGGATGGCTTCGCCGGTGCCTTCTTCAGGGGTTTCAGGCAGCAGGGTTTCGAGGTGTGCGATCTTGGACTTGACCAGCGCGACTTTTTCGGTCAGCAGTTCAAAGCCCATGTCTTCGACGTTGACGCCGTCAACATAGACGCGGTTTTCGATTCGGACTTCTTCGTAGTTGAATTTGTTCAGTGCCATTTCAGTTTCTTCTTTCACAGGTTGCGCTTCTTCAGAAGCTTGGTTAACGACATTCTTGTTGCCGTGTACGTCAATATGCACACAGGTGTTTTTGTCCCATGTGTCGAGTGAGCCAGACTTGCGCTCAGCTTTCGGTTGAAACTCTGTCCACACAGAGTAGTTCAAGACGTTGGGGTTTGCCTGCACCAGGCGCATGTTCTTCAACGTCTTGCAGATAGACAGCTTTGTACGCCCGATCAGCTTTTCGATTTCTTCAATCGAATAGCCGCTCCGCACAAGTTTGCCAAGTTCGACCCTCCTGTCCAAATTCCACGGCATTCCGTGGTTGAAGTGGATAGCTTCATCACAGCCACCTTCAAGCGCTTGCTTCTCAGTGGCAAATCGGTAGAGTTTTGTCATGCCTGATTTTTCCTTTCCTTTCCTTCGTTCACAAGTTTCCAGAAGTCTTTCATGACTTCCACGATGCGCTCTGGCTCATTCCGGCTCGGCAGAATTTCTTTGTAGTACACGAATCCGTCCACTACGCATTCCAGATGATGGTAGCCGATTTGCCGATGACCCTTCTGGTACTCTGTCACCTGGATGTAGTTGTCGGTGCTGCCCTCGGTCACGTTCACGACCAAGCCCCAAGGCGTCTTGATGACTTCCATTTCAATCCTCCCGTGCGAAGTCTGCTGCGACTTCGCCCCATTTGATGCTCATTTTAGCCTTGAGGCCAGGAATGCGCCAGCCCCGGAACTCGACTGGCGTGTCGATTGGGCACTGGAACACCCAGGCGTCCATTTTCAGGTTCTTCTGGAAGTATGCTTCAACCTTGCTGGGATTGATCGTGCCGTTCTTGCGCATGTTCTGCTTCACAAACACTTCGTTGAAATGCCTGTCGTTGCGCAAGTACATCACAGCGAAGCATGTCGCCGTGTTGGTGTGCCCTTGGTGGGAAACATCATGAGCCAGAACCTTGGCCTGGAACACATTGAAGCGCTCTGCCTGCAGTTCCTTGTCGGACAGCGGCCAGACAAGTGGGACGTTCTTTTCGAGGATGTCCCAGTCATCGTCCGCATCCAGAATCAGACCTGTCTTCTTTTCCAGCACTCGCACCTGCAAGCTGTTGCGCCCCTTCCAGTTCACAATGGCCGTCTGGCCTACATACTCAGTCGGCTTCGAGCGCTTCCCTAGCGACACCCAGCGGTGATCGGTTATCTTGATCTTGTCACCGACTTCTGTCTTGTCAAAGTTCAAATAGCTCATGATGATTCTCCCTTCGCCTTTGGCGTTACTTGGGTTTTACGGTTTCAATTCACTGTTCAACGTCTGGATTCAGACGCGGCACACGGGCACCTTCTGGCCAGTAGTTGCTGTAGGCGATGTTCTTGACGTATACACCGGTCTTAACTTTAGCCCGCTTTTCGCGTTCTTCATCGGAGTAGCTGACGGCTATCCGATGACTCCACTTCTTCGTCTCAGCATTCCACCAGCGCCAGTCGGGCTTGTTGTCCCACGTTGTCTCGGTACTCCACCAGCCGCTGTGGGGCGGCGTCTTGCCAAACGCATGCATCACCGACATCGCAGGCGGTATTGCGACATGTGGACTGAAGACCTCATCGCTGAGGCTGTATGTCTTAGCCAGGTCGCGCAGCGGCTGTTCCATCGCAGCTAGGTCGAATTCCTTGCTGCGTTGTGACGCATATCTCGACTCAACAACACGCTTGAGCTTGCGGTCGTGCAACTCTTGCAGGTCTTTGAGCAGGTCCCGACTGACCCCGTTGAAGAACCCCAATACTTCCCGGTTATCGCTCAGCAGGTAGTCGATGCCTGCCATGCGGTCATTGTGATCCATCAACGCATACAACCAGTCAGGGATCAATGCGCCTACTGCGCAGCGATCCCCTTCACCCTCTGCACCCATACGGTACAGACACCCGCCCTGAGAATCCATTGCAGCCCGCCCCTGGTTGTACAGGTGCAGCACCGCACGGTTGAACACCTTTTGATTCGTCATTGCCATACATCCTCCGAATAGAGTTCGTCACTTGGTTTCGCGTTTGGCAGAAGCTGCCCAGCTTGCTCCGCAACTTCGCGGGCCTGCTGTCGATTCAAGAACTTGCCTTCGTTATCAAGGAAGCCCTTGATACTCGGGCCGGAAATTCCCATGCCCGTCTGGTAGCGAATGTCCCGCTCCACATCAACGTGGCGATACGGCTTCGGAAGGCGGTACACCTTCGCGTTATACAGTATCGCCACATGGGTGATAGTTCTCACCGTCTTTTCTTTCACTTGACCACCTTGATCTTTTGTGCCGCACGGGTAATGCCGGTGTACAGATGCTTCTTGTAAGCATCCTTGAATGCGCGGCTTTCATCGAGCAGCAGCACGCTATCCCACTGCGAACCCTGGGCCTTGTGGACAGTCATGGCGTAGCCGTAGGTGAACTGCTCGAAGCCGATCAGCTCTTTCCAGTGCAAGGTTTCTTCTTCGCCGGTAAAGAATTCGTTCGGCACGATGACTGAAACGTTGGTCTGGTTCGTGTCCAGGCTGTCCACGATCAGATGCTGGTGCGATGGTGAGCCGTCCACTTCGCGGACGATCCACATGCCGCCATTGATCAGACCTTTCTTGCGGTTGTTGCGCAAGCATATCAGCTTCTCGCCAATGGATACCAGTGCGCCGCCAGTGCCCATGCCTTGCAGGTTGCGCATGCGGCGGTTGAGCTTGTGGCGTGTCAGGTTTCGGCCGCACAGCACTTGATCGTAGGCCATGAGGTCTTCGTCGGTGTAGTCCAGCACCACAGACGATTCACCGTACTCGCCGAACTTCAGGCCGTCACCTTCGCGGACATCCTTGGACAGTCGAATGATCGGATTGCTTTCGGCTTGCCGCTTGATGTCGGTCAGCATGTACGCCGACTTGGGCAGGAACTCGATGCCGTCCTTGTTGCGGCGCACAGGTTCCAGCTGAAATGGATCGCTGAATGCCAGGACTGGCACGCCGAACGACATCATGTCGCCGCCTACTTCAGTGTCGATCATGGACGCTTCGTCGGCCACAACAAGGTCTGCTTTCGCAACCGTGCAGTCGTTAGACAGTACCCAGTCGATCTTGCCGTTTTCGTCTTCTTCCGGCGTGTAGATGCTGCTGTGGATGGTCTGGGCACCGTAGCAGCCCTTGCTGCGCAGAACAAGTGCGGCCTTGCCAGTAGGGGCCACGTACAAGATATTGCGTGCGCCTTCGATAAAGCGTGCGATGGTCGTCTTGCCGGTGCCCGCCCAGCCTGTGATGCTCAGCAACTTGCCGTGCTTGCCTGGGTCTTCAAGCCAGTCTTCTACGATGCCGAGGGCCTCGTATTGTTGATCGGACAGATCATCGATTGTGATACTCATATGCTCTCCTGTGGTTAAAACTCTCGGGTATGCAGTCTATGACCGCATACGCTAAAGCTTTAGTTTCTCACTACCCAAGTCGCACTGCGGCGCTTGGCCTGCTTCTGTGCGGAACGGCGACGCACCTTATACTCTTCCATAGTTTCGCCGTCCATACGTTCAGGCTTGCAAACCTTCTTCATAATATCCAGCAGTTGTTCGTGGCGGCCTGTGATGGGTTGAACTTTCATATCGTTTCCTGTAGTTGGACAACAGCGTCCACATATGCCCTCTGTCACAGGGCATGCATAGATCAGTCGCGCTTTCTTTCGGCCATCTGTGCCATCTGTGCCATCTTAGCCTGTTCGTCCCGCCAGTGCTTGTAGTTAGCTTTTACAGTGCCGTGTCGCAGGCTCAGCATGTGCAGTCCTGTCAGCAAATCATCAGGACAGGATTCATTGATGTCGAAACTCTTAAACATGCGATGGACTTGCGCTTTAGCTTCACCAATTTCTTTGCGCAATGTTTCGTTTTCTTTGTGACGTTCTTCAAGCTTCGCACTCAAGTCCGTGCACTGCTTGAGGTTAGCAATGCGTCCGATATGCCCGATGACGTTTGATGCAATCTTTGGGTCTTTTGCCCAGTTTGGCACTTCCTTAGTGATGTCCTGCATCGGTGGCAAGTCCGCTACATTCTTGCCTTCGTTCTCGACCCAGTACAAGGTTCTGGCGATGGCGTCTACTACGCCCAGTTTCCACTTGTAGGCGTCACTGTTCAGCTGGTCTTGATTTTCATGGTACAGCTGGGCAGAAGGTTTGGTCTCCACCACTTCTGTGATTGCATCACGCAGCATGCTGACTGTGATAGGCTCTCTCGGTTTTTCTGACAACAGCTTCAACAGCACTTTGCGGATGCTGTCAATGCTCAAACTCATCACCACACTTTGCGCATAATTTTCAGACATTCTTTTCTCCTGGTTAAACTTCACCACATATGCCCTCTGTCACAGAGCATAAATAGGGTTGTTAGACCTTGATCCAGCCTTTAATCGTGTACTGAACGTTGGCCACTTCCACTAGGCTCAAGAAACCTTGATCGTAATCGATCCACGCAATCGTGAACACATCGTTCATTCGAGAATTGCTATCACGAACACGGTCGCCTTTCTGCAGCTGGCTCTTGTCCAGAGTCTCCACACGTTTCCAAACATGGATGCTGTACGCATGGTCTTTGCTGTCTTCGAGGTACAGCTTGTTATTTTCATAGTCCACCTTGTGGACTACGTACTCTTTCGGGTTTGCCACATTGGTCTGCACCACCTTGTCGCCCTTCTGAATAGGCTTGTACGGCACTGCCTTCATCAGCGCACCGCCAGCGTCCAGCTTCTGGTTGAGTTCTTCCAGCAAGCGTTCGGTTTTGTCGGCCTTGCGCAGCTTTTCAAGCATGGTGCCGTTTTCAGCAGTCAGGTTGATGTTGCGCAGTTGAAAGGTGTCGCGTTCTTCCTCGAACTGTTTGGCAATTTCGACTGTGCACTGTACGATACTTACTGCAGAATTTACAGGGATGGCTTCATTGCCGTCGTGCAGGCTGGATTCTGGCACCATGGTCTTGTAAGCTTCGCGCAGAGCAGCTGTCACTTCCGACACCCAGGCCGCATTCGTGCCAGCCTTGGGAGCCTTCTTCGCCTTCATAAGTTCGATCTGACGTTCGAGAGCGTTGTTCTCGCCTTCTGCTTTGTCCAGCTTAGTCTGCAATGCCGCGTTCGAGTCCTTCAACCGCTGCACCTGTCCAGCGTAATTGTTACCGATGCAGTAGACCTGATCTGCATACGTATCAGTCACCCACTTCACAGGCTTTTCGCCCATCTTAGCGATCACGCTTTCCAAAGCCTTGGGCAGATTCTCGATCTTCTTTTCGAGTTCAGAATTTTCGACTTCGCAGGCCACAATCTCACCTTGCAGCTTCTTCACCCATTCGGCGTACTGCTCACCCACCTTCAAGATTGCGGCTTCCAACGTGATGCCTTCGCAAGTTGGAGCGTCGTAGCCGTGCATGCCAGCGATCACGCTGTCGAGCGCCTTGGAGTTGGCCACCGACATCTTGAGCCATTCGTCATTGTTTTCTTTCAGCTGCTCGTAGAGCGGCTGCATGTCGAACAGGATCGAATCTATGTCTGTCATGGCCAGACTGTGGGCCTTAAAGTTCGTCTTCGGCACCCACTGCTTCCGTGCGGCGACCAGCTTTTCGCTGACTGTGTCTTTCCAGTCTCGCAGCTTCTTAACCTGCTGCTCATTCCGGTTGTTATTGTCCTCGATCTTCGATTCGATACCTGCAGCCAACGTCTGCATGTCCGTCGCCGTCGTGAAGTTCTCGATCTTAGTCGAAGAATGTACAGGCATTTGCACCAGCTTGGCAAGGTCTTGCATCGCCTTCGTGGTCACAAACTTGAACTGGCGCAAGTCCAGCAGCTCTTGGCCGCTAACCGATTGACGCTCTTTGGCCAGTTGCTGTTGCAAGTCCAGCACTTGCGTCTGAAGTTCTGACACCTGAAACGCCTTCTTTGCGCACTCTTCTTCAGCCTTGCTGACCTGCTCATGGCTGTTCTCAAGACCTTGCAGGTATTCGATCACGCCATCCAGCCCTTTTTCGATGGCCAGCATTGTTGTGTCCTGCAGATGATTGCCCGTGGCACGGACGCACACGGTATTAATCATCTTGTGCAACTTGCTGTAGGTGTCGATGAAACGGACACCCTGCTCTTTTTCTGCGGACA
This sequence comes from Drosophila trichaetosa, assembly GCA_035043205.1. Taxonomy (NCBI): domain Eukaryota; kingdom Metazoa; phylum Arthropoda; class Insecta; order Diptera; family Drosophilidae; genus Drosophila; species Drosophila trichaetosa. Next base: position 20,103 of record JAWNNE010000375.1, read on the forward strand.
GCAGTTCAGCCTGCTGGCTGTACCTGGCACCGATTTCCTTCAAGGCTTCGCGCACCGTGTTGGCATTCGTGAACACGAATTCCTTTCCGAAGACCGCTTCGTACAGAATCTGCACACGATCCACGGTCTTGCGGTAGGCCGTGGAGTACGTGTCGTCCGTACTGTTGGCTTCTTCGTCTGGCATGCTGTTGACAGCTTCTTCAATGGCTGTACTCAACAGGCCCCACGACAGCGGCTCATGGTTGAATTGCATCTGTTGCAGGCTCTCGGCCAATTTCTTCATAATTTTCTTGCTCATATTTCTCTCCTTATTAGGCGACACTGCCTGCATATGCTCTCTGTCACAGAGCATAAACAGTGGTGTCAGGGGTCTTTCGGGGGTGCGCCTCGCTGCGTCTTTATCCACTCTTCAGTGTCTTGCTGCAGTCCTAGATCAGACCACATCGTGTCGCAGTCCCCAGGCGAGTAACCGCCGTGCCGGATGATGGCCGGTTTTGGGGCCGGTGGCAGGCGCTGAGGTGACACCTGGCCGCTGGTCTTCCGAGGTGGCGGCGGAGGCGCTGGAGGGGTCGGCTTGCCGTCCCAGCGGCCCTCTGCCCAGCCATGCAGCCAGCCCCACTTGAAGGCGATGGCCATCAGGACGGCCACCACGATGACCAGCACGAGAATCGCTATGATGCACTCTTGCAGTGACAGGACGAGGGGCATTTTCATCGACGTGTCCTCCGTGATTGGCTCTGCTGCTGGTTGCGGTTTTGTTTCAGCAGGCGCTTGAGGCGGGCATTTTCTTGCTTGTAATGCTCGCACTCGTCGTAGATCATGCACTTGCTGTTGGTCTGCTTGTCGTATGCTTCAAGCCAGTGTTCAGCACGATTGTGAGCGTCACTGATTTGACCGCGCAAGCTCCAAATCACCAGCAGAATCAGCAGAGCAAGCCCTGTCGTCACATACGGATCAGGCGCTGGCTTGATCCACGCATTGAGCATCACGAAGCCGATCAGGATCAGCTCCACGGGTTGGAGTCTGCAGTATTTCATTTCTTCTCCCCTTCTGTCCACTGCTTCGCGGCCATGGTTCGGTTAATCTGCTGCACTGTTCGTGCTGCAGCGTCTTCTGAGCGGCGAACTTCCTTGCGGAGCGTCTCGCATATGTCCAGCAGTTCTGCGTTCTTGTCGCGCAGCTGGCAGCACAGTTCCAGCGAGCCCTTGCAGTCGTCTACTGCGATTTCGAGCATAATTACCGTGCTTTCGTTTCGCGCTTCCAAGAGCTTGACTGCGCTTCGGTATTCTTCGACAGCCTTCTTTGTTAGGACATTCGTCAGCACTAGAATTCCGAATCCCAGCACCATGCCGACCTTACTGATTGCGTCCATGTCTGCGCGATACGCAATGGTGCAGATTCCTGCCATGTACAGGATTTCCAACCAATATTTGAAGAGTTTCTTCATGCTTCGGGCTCCTGCGGCGTTTCGCCGTTCACAATCTTGTTAGCCACACGAGAGGCCAGGAAAACCTGAATCAGCTTCGTCATGGCGTCATTCACCTGTTGTCCCAGTTCTTCGCCCATGCCGATGATGTGGTTCTGCACATGGGCGCCGATCTGGCGGCGCAGCTCAACCTTGATGTGCGGATCGAGTGCGCGGGCCAGGACTTCCGGCTGGGTGAATGTCTGCACATGCTGCTCCATGGTCAGCTTCGCAGCATCGGCCACGGTGCGTGCAATTGCGTCCTGCAGAGCGCCGCTCAGCCTGATGCCGCTGTAGTTCGATTGCGTGAAGCCCTGCTTGAGCATCAGTGCGTTCACATCAGACTTGAAGTAGTTCTTCAGGTCTTCAGCGTACTGCTGCAGCATGATGTCTGCAAGTTCTTCGCGGGCTTTGCCGCCTTCTGGGAACAGCTTGGCGAGGACTTCATCAGTGATTTCGAGATATTGGCTCATAGGAATGCGCTCCGTTTAGGTTTCGTTGTAACAACACTCGTCATAAATTCGACAAAGTGCTTGGCTGCTGACGCGCTTCTGAAGCGTGCCTGCAGTTTCCCGTTATGCGTCACGGCATGCGTCTTGCTGATTTCCCACTTGCCAAAGTGCAAGTTCGCATGTCGCCACAGCCATCGGCCATCCATGTCTTGGATGCCGACGATGTTCTGGGTGGCCATCACCACAGCCGCAAAGGTTCCCTCTGGCTTGCCCTGGCCAGGCCCATTCGTCAGGTAAGGCGCATGTACCGGGTGGCTGGCAAAGTGGCGCACGGAGCCGGATACGCGGCTGGCGAGGGGGTCGGCGCGGCCCGTGTCGGGGCACCCGAAGAACACCCGGACGCGCTGCCGGCTGGCGTGCAAGTCTACCAGCACTTTGCGGACTGCGCCACGGGTATTTTCGTGGAACCAAAGCTTGTCACCGTGTCGGCGTACATAGCGCATGGTGTTGACCACGCGGGATTCGGCTGCATCACCAGGGCGCTTTACGTCAGTGCTGACGTAGGGTTCGCGCTTGTCGCTGATGATGTCGTCCACTGGAAAGCGCTCAGCATATTCGCAGTAGATGACATCGTATTTGAAATTCACATCCAAATATGGGTCAGTGTGCAGAGGTTCGGCGCTCTTGTACAAAAACGCCTTTCTGGGGCAGTCTTCATTGCCGAACAGAACCAAGGACTTGAAGTCCTGATAGTCCTTCGGCAGAGTGACGCCTTTGAGGATCGTGTCCTTGGCCCACTGAATGTCTTCAGGTTTGTTCAGGAATCGGCTTGCAGGCATTTGTCATGTCCTTATATTCGGTGATGGGTTTTGCGTCAAGGTTGCGGCCTCGGTGAATACGGTAGCCAATGTAGCCACGTTTGATGCATTCTTCTTCGGCGATTTCCTTGTGGGTTGCCAAGCTGTTGCGGCCATCGAGGTAGATCAGCCCACGATCACCGCAGGCTTCAATCGGCTCGACATTCGAGGGCTCGAATCGTGGAGGGCAGCTGCCCTTCACGTAGCCGGTGCTTGGGCTGTAGAATTGTGCGAATGTAATCATGGTCGGTATTCTCCAAATAGTCGTCGCAGGGTGTTGTGGATAATTTCTTCAACGTCACCCAGTTGGCCGTGTCTGCACCAGACATGCATACCGTCTTTGTCGGCAATTTCCATGGCGTAGAACGCACGGCCATTCTTTCGCCAGACAGAGCCGACGACGCTTGCATAGTGGTTCTGCGGTTGCGCAGCCAGTGGCCCCGAAATAGGGTCTACCTGTAGGCGCAATCGTTCCACTTCAAGTCCCAGTCTGTTCACAAAGCTGCCAGTATGGTGGGCCGCGATTCGGCGGTGCTGTTCCACTTCACCAGTCACGATTCGGAGATTCGCACCGGCACTTGGCGAATAGCGGTACTCTTCAAGTCTGATCTTGTTCGCAGTCGCAGGCTTGTAGTAGTGAGCCACAATCAACGTCATGTCTTGGTTGCCTTGCCAGAACGTTCGCACATCGTTTCTGCCTTGCAGGGGCAGGTTGTACGTGCTGAGTTCTGGATGGCTTGGGCGGTGGTCGTAATCCTTCAGGTCGCGCAGCTCGCTACTGTGGATAATCATCGCAGCCGGTGGCCGTGGTGGCGGCTCGTAGTAGGTCACGACTTCAGGCTGCGCACTGGTTACACGCAGGTCTGGCCACTTTGGCACCTCAAACTCCATACCGTGCAGGCCAGTTCGACCCTCAGCGCGGTTGATGTTTCGATTTTCTGCTGCGAAGGCTGAGGCAATGTCTGGATTGTTCATTCCCCAGCCACTGGTCATCAAACGCTGTTCGAGGTCTGCGAAGTTTCCACTTACAGGGCCATTAGTAGGCCTGCCCATCAGATGCAGGTCTTGGAAGCTCATTTCGTCAGGGCTTACGCCGAACAAGTCCTCACGCACATGGCGTATCTGCGAACGTCTTTGTTCCCGAATGGTTTCTACCACAGGACTCGTTTTGCTTTCGTCCTTTGGGAACTCTTGCAGGTCTGGCCCTTCGCTGCTGATGCGGCCTGTTGCTGTGCCGCCAAAACCGGATTGGCGCAGCTGTTCTTCACTCAGGGTGAAGTTTTTCGACATGCTGCCAAATCCTGCAAACGCATTGCCGAACAGGCCTAGATTGTCAGCCAGGTCTTTCAAGGTCTTGCCGAAGGCATGCTCAACGGCAATCACAATCGAGTCATGCACCATGGCTTTCAAATCGAGCATCTTGCCGTTGAGTTCCGTCATGCTCTGATTGAAGGTCGCAGACTGGATGGTACTAGACCCGCTGGAGTACCGCGCTGGAAAGCTCAGCGTCTTCTCTATCTTCCTCAAGGTTTCAGCACTGATTTCTGCCAGCTCTCCAGGCTCTCCAGGCGTCTTTGCATCAGGTCGTTGAATTCCTCCTGTGGGCCAGCCTGCATTTCCAGGGCCGATTCGGGAAACTGGCTCAACACGTCCTTTGTTTCCTGCACCGGCATCTTGAAATACTTTGTGGCTTGTAACAGTGCTAACTCCACCGAGTTGAAACGGGTTCGGCTCGTAGCCGAGGGCACTGTCAAGTGCTGCTTGGCCCGCTCTAACACTGCCCATGTCAATAGTGCCGATGGCCTCAAGTTCCTGTGCTGCTTTGATAGCCCGCTGGCGATCCAGCTCGTTATTGCGGGCCTTGTCCATGGCAGCAACTTCCCGTTTAAGGTGAGCGCTGTTGCGTCGCTGTTCATCTGCATCTGCCGCAGCAGCGAACGTCTTGAGATTGGCCGCAGCCTGAAGTCTTGCGTTGTCGAGCAGGTCACGGTCTGGTTCCTTTTGCCATGGGCCGATCAATCCGCGAATCGTGCGGAATCTGTGTTCTGGTGTCGCGGTGCAGAGAATCACCAGCGCTTCGATTTCCACCATGTGCAGGTTTGTTTGCATGGCTTTGTCTGCCATCATGGCCAACCAGTTCAGGTTGTAGGTGTCGCAGTCGAGGGTGTACGGCCCTGTGCCCACAAGTGCGAGCAGCGCTTGCAACTCTTCGTGCCAGCCTTGGTAGTCTCTGTTTATCCACAAACCGTAGGTAGTGTTGTCGATCAAGCTTGCACCGTAGTTGTTCTGGCGAAGCTTGTCACCTTGCTCTACAGCCTTCAAATAGCGGGAGGCATTGCTGAAGAAGCTGCGGCCCACTTCCAGCTGCATGTGTGGAGGCCTTGGCTGCATGAAGTGGTGGGGTAGGAGTTTCATTTGAATTTCCTTATGACTCTGAAGGGTTCGAGACTTACTGCGCCGTCTTCGGTGTACCAGTCATAGTGTTCGTGGTACTTAGACTTTTCAAGCCAGCGGTATGTGATGTCACCGTCTATCATCATCTTCAAGCGACGCACCCCGCCCTTGGATTGTGGCAGGAGGCTTTTGCCCTCGTCGCTGGCTTCTGGCTCTCGCATCCACTGGTTGCCCAGGCACCAGTCCAAAATCCTTACCAGGTATTCCTTGCCTCTTTCTCCGCCAAACACCTCTCGAACGCTGTAGAGGCTTGTCGAGCTGTATTTCGAGGGCTTAACCTTGTAGGCCTCTTGGTAGTAGTCCTGACTCAGCGGATAGTTCGATGCCCAGTTGCCAGTCAGTTCCCAAACAAGTGTCACATCTTGCAGAGCGACACCGCAGCGCAGTGCCTCGATAAAGAACAAGCGCTTGAAAGTCTCCCAGCGTTCGTCTGCTGACTCTCCCGGCGCTTCTGGTATGTAGCGCTGCTGCACAATCGTAATGGCGACTTCGCCACCACAGACCCAGTGCAGAGCGTGGAGCCAGTCCAGCGCTTCCCGTGACACGGGCTTAGTCTGGACTGGTATCGTGTGTGTCAGCAGCTTAACTGATTGCTCCGAATGCGCATACATAAGCTTTGGCTTTCTCCAGGGTTTTTGGTCGAGGTCAGCCAGTGGGATTTGGCCTCTGTTGGCCTGACTTGCGATCAAATAATAGACCAGGGCAGGCTTCTCCCAGCTGTCGATCTGGTAGTCTGAATATTGTTCAGCGCTGGCCAGGTACTGCAACTCTTTCTGGAAACTCAGCAGGCCGACGCAGCCCACAGCATCGCGGATCATCTTGGCGAATTCTTCTGGATGCGTGCCATGCTTCCACAGCAAGCCTTCGAGCAGCATCACTGGACGCAGCTGCTTGGCATTTGTCGGGTAGGTCGCGTAGTCCACGCTCCAGACAAGTCTTGCAGCCCAATCCATCACGGTGTCGGTCTGTTCGGTGGTCAGGCCGTCGCGCCACATCGCTTCTCGCGTCTGGTGCAGCAGGTTTGGAATCCACTTGCTATTCTCGAAGTCGGCCATGGCAGACAGCGCTTGCTTGAGAAGCTTCTTTCGATCCTTTGGCCAATGTCCTGTACCAAGGTCATTGGCGGCATACGCTTCCCACAAACGCACATACCATCCTGCTGGATAGTCCGCTTTCATGCTTGCGGCGATGAAAGCGTGGACTAGGACTGCGCCTAGTGCCGTCGTGACACTTACGCAGCCCTTGACCTTTGGCTCAAGCAGATGGTGCGCCAGGAGCAGCTGCTGTGCGGAGCTTGAGGCGTTGGAGTCGTACATTTTCGATTTCCTGATTGCGGGTTGGAGACAAGCGCAGCTTCGCCATCTGAATCAGCAGCTGGTATTCAGCATAGACGGGGCTTGCGACGCCTTGCACAAAATGCGTGGCCGCTACTGCAGTCTCGAACTGGTCGAGGGTGCCATAGAAGCACCCACGGTTTGCCAGCAGGTTTCCTGCTGCGTCCTTGGTGATGGTCAGTGTGCCGCCTTCGGAGCCTACGTTGGTAAAGCACACCCAGCTGTCACCGTCGTCTGTTACGTGAGACTTGCCCTTGATCCGGGCATCGCCCTGCACAGCGCCTTCGACTACGGCTCGGCCATCGATCTGGCATTCACCGGCAAGCGCGCCGAAGCCTTTGAGGGTGGCGTTGCCCTGCGCCCAGGACTTGCCGTACATGCTGGCACTGCCTTCCACGATGGCGTCGTCTCGCACCACAGTGCTGTTAGTGATGTAGGCGCTGCCTCGCACACGGGCGTTGCCTGCTACCCACGCATTGCCTTTCACGACAGCAGCTTCGCTGACCAGAGCATCGTCCATCACTTGAGCACTTTCAATCACACAGGCGTCGTCTGCGATCCAGCATTCATTGTGCTGGCTCAGGTTGCCCGGCCCTTGCACAAAGCCGCCCTTGTCGCCAGCCTTGACGCCATGCTTTGGGATGTCGCGCAAGGCTTCGATCTGGTAGAGCTTGTCACGCTTGCCGTAGTTGTGCGGATGGTCGATCAAGCGGTACTTGTGGCCCTTTACGGTTTGCTGCGTGACGACGGATTCCAGGTACTTGACCTTGGTTTCAGGGTCGATGCGGAGATTGTGTTGTTCGTCCATGGCGATTCCTTGGCTACTGTTCTGCAGAGCGGTCTTTGCGGAGTTCTTCCATCCAGGCTTCGTTTGCTTCGCGCATCTTTGTGTTGCGGTTCTTGTCCAGCAAGGATGCGGCGACTTTGGCAAGTGTCAAGTATTCTACGCGGATCGGGTGGCGGGCCGGGTATTCGCGTTTGACCCGCGCTTCAAACGCCTTGCGGTCGCCATTGAAGCAGCCACGGTCAAACATGATCTTGTCGTCCTTGTCACGGTACACAGTCAAGACGCCTGCAACGGAGCCCACCTTTTCAAAGCCGCACCAGTGGTTGTAGTTTTCGATCTTTGCATTGCGGAACGTGAATCGTCCGTTTACGCTCGTGTTTGCGAAGTCGGTGTCCTCAATCGTCGCGCTTGTGATCACAGCAGCGTAGACCTCGGACTTACCACGCACGACGGCTGCGCCTCGCAGAATAGAGTCTCCGTTTACAAGGCTTTTCCCGAACACCTTGGCACGTTCGCGGACTTCGGCATGGCCTCCTACGGTGGCCTCCATGCCGACCCAGGCCTTGTCGAAGAGTTGCGCACGGGTTGCGACAAGTGCGTGGCCTGTGACCCGCACATCTGGGCCATGCACTTTGGCCATGTCGCCCACCCAGCAATCGCCTTCGTGGGACAGGTTGGCTGTGCAATGGATGAAGCCACCCAGGTCGCCTTTCTTGACGTTGTGGCGCGGGATGTCACGCAGCGCTTGGATGCGGTGCAGGTTCGAGTCCTTGTCTTTCTTCAAGAGCTTGTATTTGTCGGTCATGGTATTGGTTCCTTAATTACAAAGTAGGCGTAAACTGACTCTCCGTCTTCTTCGCCCTTTTCGATTCCTGGAAAAGGCTTTTCACAGCCTTCTTTCAAGGTCATTCGCCGCACCGCAGCCTTTGCGGCTTTGCAGCTTTGCAGACGCGGATGTAGTGCGCTTCGTCGCCAGTCAGGTCTTGCAAGGTTCTGGCGATGTCGCTAATACCTCCCACAGCAGCCAGTGCAATTTCTCGCACCAGCGCCCTCTTCAACTCGTCCATGGACGTTTCGCAATCCACCGGCACATTAATATGTGCCAAGGTCGATCCTTCCCAATACCCTGTCAGGCAGTGGAAACGTGGACGCATTCAAGTTTTAGTTTGGGCATGCGCACCTCTTCAGTTATGGGCGCTCAACCACACAGGGTCTTTGCAGGTTTGTGGCGGCATCGGTGCGCCGTAGCGCACTCGCAGAATTCGATTGACCCGGCCACGCACTGCCGGGTTTGGATGATCCTTCAAGGCCAGGATGCGCTGCTTCATTTCTCAATTTGCACGAGGATTTGCAGGCTGTGCGGCTCCAGCAAGTCCTTGCTTCGGCGCAGCTTTTCGTAAGCCGTCGCAGCCTTTTTCATGGCTTCGGCGTGGCTGTTGGCTGAGACTGGCGTCAAGTGCTGCCAGTTGCGGCCTGATGCCTTGTAGGCAACAGAGTAGGTGTTTCGGGGCTTGACTGGGGCTTGGCGTGCGGGCTTTGCAGGTGCAGGCTCTGGACGGCGCTCGCCGGTGAAGGCTTCGCGCACATCTTCAGTAGACAAGGGCCGGACGCGGAAGTGGTCTGCAGGGAAGCTGGCAAGTTCTGCTTCGGCGTGGGCTGTATGGACGATGATCCAGGCCGGTACGGTGTCTTTGCGTGCATTGACGTTGCGCTGCAGACGGCCCAGCTTGCCAGCTTCCTGCAAGCGTTTCTCCAGCAAGTCTTGCTGGACTTCTTCCGGCGCAGGCTTGATGCGCAGCTCTTTCGGGGCATGCTCAATCCAATGCTTTGCAGCACTTGGCGACAGATCAAACCACTCATATGACAGGTAGTTTCCGCTTTTGCGCTGCAAGCGTCCTTCTTCACCGGCCTTGCACAAGTTCTTGTAGTGTTCAAAGTGTTCTGAAACACGCAGCTCGGACAAGGGCCGATGTTCGATCAGGCCAGGAGCTACGATCTTAGGGACGACGGCCCATTGGCCGATGGTGCTGTCGAGCCATTCGAGTGCGCCTGCTTCGCCAGCTTCTTTAAGGCGTTCAACAAGTTCTTCGCGGCGCTTGAGTTCGGTAGACGTGTCAGTCATAGGGGTTACTCGGAAAGTTTCGAGGCGGTGGCTTGCAAGCATGCCTTCGGCCTCGTGTGGATAGACAGTGCGCCAGTCGGATTCTTTGACTGCTACGCCGGGGCTGTAGTAGCCAGACCATTGCAGCTTTCCTGCGCGGCCTGCTTCAAGGTAGCGCTGCTTCTTTTCGCGCACCTTTTCGTAATCCTTCACCGTTCGGGTGTCTGGATACTTCTTCACAGCTTGCCTCCCTTGGGTTTGTTGTGCACCCAGATACCGGCGAACTTCACATGGGTAAATCCTGCACGCTGGGCAATATCTTTGATCCGACCTACCGAATCTGGCCCTTCGTGCAGGATTGAGTCTACCCAGCCGCCCTTTTCGTAGAAAAGCTTTATGTCGCCTTCGTAGGTGATTCGCAAACGGAATTTCGTGCCTGACAAGTAGCGCTCAATCGTCGCAGTCTTGCTTGCTTGTTTGGGCTTAGGTGCCGGAATCGGCACTTTGGCTGTCGGGTCAAAGTACACAGGGCCCGTCTTCTCGTTGAAGGTGTGGGTGCCGACTTCGTCGCCGTCCTTCACAATCACCTTCACAATTGCATCTGGGTGATCTTTGAGCAGTTCACGCACTGCAGCGATAATCTTCTCGGTCATAGCTTTCCTCCCTTGGGCTTTACAAGCCCTGTCCAGTCGCCGTCGAATTTGATGTGGGTGAAGTTCAGGTCTATGGCAAGTTTTCGCCACTCGGCATCAACTTCTGGTGTGTAGTGCCACTGCGGATGCGTTATCACCCACGGGCTCGGCTTCAGCAGGAAGCCCCGGTAGTGCAGGGTTACGCTGTGTCGTGTGTAACCCTCTCGGATTTCGCGGGTCACTCTCACTGTCTTTCGTGTCATATCTTACCTCCTACTGGCATTGGCTTGCCTTCCCAATCACCCTTGAATTGCATGTGGGTGAATTCTTGGCGGCGTGCGATTTCTTGCAGCTGGATTACTGCAAGTGGGCCGAGGTCTACGACATCGGCAGGGATTGAGCGGCGGGATGCGGCGCTCCAGTGGAAAACCGTGCGGCACTTGTGCGTCAGGCGCAAGCGTGGCGTGCCCGCAGATAAGCCGTATTTTGGGATGTACCGCTCAATCGTCGCGGTTTTGGTTTTGGTTTTGGGTTTGGTTTTGGGTTTCTGGGTCATGGTCGTTTATCGGTTGGCCCACGCATCGTCTTCTTCGCGGGCAGCGCGTTCAGCACGAATGCGGGCAATTTCATCAACTACCTTCAAGGTTTCACGCTTGAGGAAGCCGCCTACCAATTTAGGCACCGGCTTCTTGTCCTTTGGGCAGAACTCCCAGGGCAGCTCCCGTTCGTCCCGCAGCAGGCGCATGCTCTGCGCCTCGTCTCGTGCTTCACGCAGCAAGGTCTTGAAGTCGTCTCCGAACATCAGGAATTTACGGGGTTCGAGTTCGTCCCAGACTGCGAACTTGCGGCGGCTGGTGTAGCCGCTGTGTTCGGTGGCACGCATCTTGTCTTGAGACAAGCCTGCGCCGACGCCGTACTTTTTGAGCAGGGCTTCAATGTCCAGACTTTCTTGGTCAAGGACTTCGCTGTGGTACGGATTCTTGAACATGGTTCAGGCTCCGATTCGGCCGACACCGCGCAAGTGGATGACAGCGTCTTCCAAGAGTTTAGCGAAGTTGTCACCGCCACGGACGTAAGGCACTGGGCCTGACTTGTCGGTGTCGTCCCAAACTGCGTATGCGGTGCCCAAATCCTTCAGATGGAAGGGCAGCGCACCATGGCTGATGCCTGCCATGTCCAGCAAACGCTGGTTGTGTTCAACATCTGCCATCTTGAGTTTGCGGCTGTGACGTGTAGGCGCGATTCCTGCAGCAAGCTCGTTAGGGTTGTACTCGCGGAAGTCTGGATGTGCTTCCGCGAATTCGGCCATTGCTTTGAGCTTGCTTGTGGACAGCTTGAATTCGCACTGTCCGGGCGAGCCGTAGAGGAAGCACCAAGCGTAGGCTCCGCCAGGGATTCGGTTAGCAAGTCTGATCAACGTGATCGCATGCGCCTGCAAGTCTTGCTGATCGTAGGCACGGCTGCGGTGCCGGGGGAACAGTTCGCCGATGAAGTAGAAGCCACGGTCGCTGTCCTTGGTGAAGTCTTCGGGGGTTGGCTTGTCGGTGCTTTCCCATTGGCCGAAGTGGGCGGGGGGCACGGCAAGTACACGCTGGAGCTGTTTAGGGCGCATGGTGAGTTCCTGTTAACAAGTAGTTGCACAAAAGAAAATGTGCGGAAGGGTTGCTGAAGGGGTGCAAGGTCTTGGGAAGGCCTTTGCGGATCAACATCTTAGGTGATCGTTTTGCGGAATGCAAGTATTTGGGTGTGCCGAAATCGCCAAAAGGCCCCCCCTCTTGAGAGCGCAAAAGTGAAAAACAGCTTTGTAAACACTTTTGGAAAACTCATTTTTAGGCCAACGATTTGGGTACTGTTTTTTGACTTGTATTTTTTAAAATTTCACAAAGTGGACTTATGGACTTGTGAACATTGAATGTTTTTTGGCCCAAAACTTGCTGTGGCGAATCTTAGGATTGAAACAGTCTGTCAGAAAGTTACAGAAAAGCTTGCCTCTTTGAAAGCTTGTCATGGGAAATTTGAGCATTTTTGCTTTGCTATCATTTTTGACAGCGGGTTACAGCGAAGGCAGCTATGAACTTGATAGCGAAGTGACTACTATTCTGCGTGATGTTACTTGCAGATACGAGGTTTGCTATGGACAGGTGCCGGGGCTTGCTGTATAGACAGCGCCGGAATTTCACGATGTGAGAGTACACTTTGTTACGCCTTCGCTCCAAAACGCAAAAAACCTTGCACGTCGTTGATTCCTATGTGGAATTTCTGGAGCGAGGTGCAAGATTTTGTGGATTCTGTACGGGGGGTCTGTTAGGGTCAGCCTATCGGTGCGGATTCATGATAGAGCCAGATTAAAAATCCTGTAAGAACCTGTACGATTCTTACAAGTCCTGTTACGTTGTCGTAAGTCGTTACATTAAACATGTACAGGCGTTTTTTAGGATTTTGTGTAAGTGGCTGTTAATGGGAAGGCGCTGGAAGGCTTGGCTTGGCTATGTCGAGCGCCCAAAATGGGCCGGAATAGAGGCGAAAAGTCTTTGTAAATCCTAGACTTAGGCCTGAATCGTGCAATTTCATTTTCGGCAAAATCAGCACAGCCCCGGCTGATCGTATGCTGCGCTATCTGCCCGACAGGCCGAGTACCAGCCTGCGACCAGGGCAACGATCAGCGGGCCGAGCCAGAGCAGGCTGTTAAAGGCCAGGAAAACGCAGGACACGATAGCGATGATACAGGCCAGAACGGCGAACCACCAGAAGTAGACGTTGAACATGATCAGATTCCTTGAATGAGGCGGGAGATGTGGATAACGAATTCCAGATACATGTACAGGAATATCGCAGCAGCAATGATTGCTTGAAGCATGTCAGATGCCCGTAAAGAATTGAGCGAAGTCCCGCCCGTATTCGTAGGCATCCTGCAGCTCAGGATTGCCATATTCGTCCGGGTATGGGTTGTTGACTTCTACGACGCCGTAGAAGAAGGCGATGCACGAATGCAGCAGTAGAAGCTTAATCACCAGCGGCCATGTCAAGCAGATCGCCATACTCCAAAGAGTAACCTTGGCGCGAGAGGCGGTGCATTGCTGTAGCAATGGACAGCACATCAGGAACGCGCTTATCGAACCCTTCCCAGATCAGAGCATCGCGCAGATCAGATGCCTTGTGGTAGTAGGCGCAAATACGGGTGAACGCATCGAAGCCTTTGCCCACGGCCTCGAAGTCTTCCGCAGACAAGGGCTGACCGCCGCGCCACATGTAGGCGAGGATGTCATAGAAGCTAGACGCAAGCTCTGCATCCGCTTGAGTGGAGTCCTGCAGCATAATGGAGGGAAGGGTGAGGATGTTGATGGCGATTTGCATAATGGATACTCCAGACGAACGAAAACCCGCGATACGAAACCGTAAAGCGGGTCAGTGTTTCAAAACCGTAAAATTTTTCAAAAAATCCAAAAATCGGCCAGTTGGCGGCAGGTCGACTTAACATAACATACGTGCACGCCGTATGTTAACTGTTATAACATCACACGCTTCTAGAGGGAGCCAAGACCAAAACCGGTGAGGAAAGGGCGGGACTTGCGTGAATTATGTTAAGTCTTCAGAATTTTTGAACGATCAGCGCTTTATTGCCCAAAAACACCTTCGCGGCGACTGTTTGGGCTGATGTTAACGTTAACCGTTCAAAAATTTTAACGGCTGCCGGTTTCGTCCCAGCCGGTGGCCAGGCCACCAGACAGACGCGCCTTGGCCTCGGCGAACTTGCGGGCCTTGTCCTCGGGCATCTGACGGGGTGCCACGGGCTGCAATTGCCAGTCAGGTACGATAGTGGCAGGAGAGGCCTTGTTGCGCTCTGCGCCCCCGGAAATGGCCTCAGAATCGATTTTTCCAGGGCCGTCTTCATCCCCGCCGCCCAAATTTTCGCCAACTTCAGCCCCTCCCACCAACCCCCAAGCCTCAATCACCGCCTGCGCCGCAGCAAACCTTGTCGCCGCGTCCCGGCTCAACAATGCGATCCCCACTCTGCGCAAGTCGTCGCAGCAAACCTTGCGCTCAGCCACCGCGAAACCGTAGGCCATGAAAGCACCCTCGGCCTTGGCGCACTTCCACGTAATGTGGACGCGGTGTTCTTCGGCGATTACGGATTGCGCAGCCTCAATAAACGGCGCAGAAATTTGCGCAGGAAGGCTTTGCAGTCCTGCGGCGACGTCTACAACTTGCATATCAATCTCCACTGCTGATTTGCTCAGCTTTATTGCTCAGCTTTATTGCTCAGCTTTATTGGCCAGAAAAATGCCGATGCCGAAGCACGCGATAACACCGCAGGCGGCGACTAAGGCGTAAAACTTGCTGTCACCGAAGGCGTGCAATCCACCAGACAACGAGGCAGCGCCGTACAACGTAGCAACGCCGCCAAGCACGATAAAGCACATGGCGGCGATAGATAGGGCGAAGACTTTCAAAACTTGCATGGTTCATCTTTCGAGTAGTTACCTATGGTCTAGCTATGCGGATAGCCCATAGGTAACGGGGCTGCATCAACCCCGTCGAAATTCTCCTACGCCGGTGTTTCACGGCATACATTAGGGCGATTTTCTACCGTCGCCGGAAGCCGGTATTCTGTATACGCAACAGACTTGCGAGTAGTTTAATCTTTCGGTGTCGCGTAATCGGTTAGTGAAGCGAGAAGCCTACAAGGGTCAAACGCTTTTCATATTTCTATGTCGTTTCCTATGTTGCATCGTCCTATGGATTCATAGCAGACTCTGCAGCGCATAGCCGTATGTCGCCATACGGTTTAACTATTCCGATTCGTTAGCACCCAGCAAGCGGCATTTGCGGCCCGCTGGATTGATTCCTGATGTGTAGCACTGGGTGCGCCAGCGTTACCCTACACAGTCAGCAATCGCCGCTTACTATCGCGGCTATCAGATGTTTTGCGTTTATGGGACTGTAACACTCCTAGGTCTACAGGTTCGGCGCAACTGGCATCGATATATTAAGTTTGTGAGCTGTCAGCGTATACATGTTTTGCAGTTCCATTTTTGCTATACAGATATGCGGCGGCCTATAACGGTTACATGCGCTATAGGTGCTGTGCATACGGGCATAGGGCAGAGTCTAGGGCGTAACGTAGACCGGGCCTGTACTGTGCATCGCATGTGCAGGGGCTGACATTCAATTTTTAATGAGGCGGGTTCACCGGGCGCTGTCTGGCATGCATAGCACGGGGGACAGTGCAGAGTAGCAACAGTGCAGGCGATGCTGCGTTCTGTGCTTAGTGCGATTATACCCTAGAAAATGCGGCCTCAAAACAAGGCGACATTTTCTAGTGTCCTAGCGTGGGGCTAGGACACGGGCGGCGGTTATGCCACGGCCTTGTCAGCTTTCTCTGCTGCAGTCTGCTTACGTGGGCGCTTAGCGGCCTTGGCGTCCACGGGGTCAGCGGCCACGGCGGCATGGCTGACTTCAAGGGCGGCGGTGATAGATGCGCGCTGTGCTGCAGTCAGCTTGCCCGCCTTTGCCAGCGCAACGATAGCGTTAACGAGGCTGTCAGACTTCTCGCACAGTTCGGCGAATGCGGCTGCTGCCTCATCCACGGGTGCGGCCACGGCTTCACCTTGCGGGCCATCGTTCGCAGCGGGGGAATCTTCGCCATCGTCGCTGGCGGGGGCTTCGGCTTTGACCTTGGCGGGCTTGTCCAGCAGCCATGCAGGGGTGTCGCACAGCGCGGGCAAGTCTTTGGCGTTACCGTCAATCAACGCTTGCGCCAGCACGGCCAGCGCGATGTGGACGGCTTTCGCGCCTTTAACCGCGCCTTCGCCCTTGGCAAACTTCGCCATCTTTGGTTGCAGGCGCATCGCGTTCACGGCGGGAACAAAAGCCTTCGGGGTTGCGGGCATGGCCAGACCATAGCAGGTATCAAGCAGCGACAGGAATTGGCGGTTAACGCGGCCTTCTGCTGCGTCTTTGGCGATCAGGTTATCGAAGCTTGCTGCAATAGCAGCGTTAGCGAACAGGTGAGCGTAGTTCATGGTGAGAGTCTTTCAAGGGTTTCGGGTTATGGATCGCGGTATTGCTTTCCATGTATGTATTCTAGCACAGCTAATTTTGGTTTTGAAGTGGGAATTGCATTTTTATTTTATGGTTTGTATTTCTTTTTTGCGATTGCGGGGATGGAGTGCTACCAGGTAGCGTTTTGGTGAAGATTTTGTAAAGATATTGGGGATGGGTTTGACGGGGGCGGTTTTGTGGTAGGAATGGTGACGTATAGGGTTTTCACCTAGTGCTGGGTGGCCAGGGGCGTCCAGGGGTATTTCCGACCCGCCAAAATTTTGCCAACTTTGATGTTACAGAATGTAAGTGCAGCAACCTTCACCCGCTGTAACCTATAATGCGGCATGACCAAAGTCCTAGACCGAATCCCAGCCGAGGCCCTAGCCGCCTACAAGGCCCGCGAAATGACCTCTGTGGAGCTTGCCAAGCTGGTAGGCACAAGCCCGGTCTACCTGCGGAAGATCATCAAACGCCCCAAGCAGACCGTGTTCAAGCGACCGTCAAAGAAGCACCTGAACGAAGCCCGTCAGGCCTTCCGCAAATCAATCGCACACCTGCCCACAAGCGAAATCCAAGCCCGAGCCCACGTCTCACAATCAACCGCAGAACGGATCAAGAAGCGCTATGCTTGAACTACTAGACCACGGCGGGCTCGGACACGAACCCCCGAAGAATTTCCAGAACCACTCCATGCCCACGGCGTTCGCAATGCCAACGTCCCTGGAAAGCATGGACTTGTCCAAAGAGCTGCTGGATAACTATGTCCTGGCCAAGGCATTCCTCTACAACCTGCTCAACATGGCAGACGAGGACGATGAAAACCGAGGCAAGGCCGGTGACTCACCCAACCAAATCGCCGCAGTCATCAACTCCGTGAAGGCCTCCCTGGCAGAAATCATCAAGCTGCAAACCGAAGTCAACAACGCAGACAAGTTCATGAAGCTTGAACAAGCCATGATTTCCGCAGTAAAACTCATGCCAGAAGAAGCCCGTGACGAGTTCATGGAAAAATACAAGGAAATCGTCCGGGAGAAGACCAAGTGAACATCGTAGAAGACCACCTGGCACGAATGCACGAAGCCGCAGCTGACATCTACGGCTTGACGAACCTTGCTCCGTGGATTCAGAAGAAGACCAAACTCGACGGTCGGGCCTACAGCTTCAAAGACCACGAGTACCAACTTGCTATCCTGCAAGACCCCGCACGCCTATCCATCGGTGTGAAGTGCGCCCAGATTGGCTTTTCCGAGCTGAGCTACCGCCTTGCTGTGGCCGCATGCTGCACCCAAGAAAACTTCACCGTAATCTACACCTTCCCAGCCTCTGGAGACGCCGAGAAGAACTGCAAGACCCGTATCGACCCCATGATCGACGGCTCGCCTGAACTGAAACGGCTTGTCAGCAAGGACTTGAATAATAGCGAAGTCAAGCAGTTCGGCTCCAACAGCTTCCTCTTCTTCAAGGGCACGTTCAGCTCCACACAGGCACTCTCCACCCCAGCCAACATGGTCATCCATGACGAATGGGACAAGTCAGACACCGAGCAAGGCTCCGTCTACAACTCGCGTCTGCGCCACAAACCGCACAAACTGCGCAAGATTTTCTCCACGCCGACCATCGAAAAGTACGGCGTAAGCAAGGAAGCAGAGACTGCCACACGCTTGAAGCACATCGCAACTTGCGCGTGCTGCAACCACAAATTCATGCCCGATTACTTCCAGCATGTGAAGGTTCCAGGCTGGGACAAGTCCCTCGAAGAGATCAAAAAGACCAATATTCACCTGCTGCGGTGGCGTGAAGCAGAGCTTTTGTGCCCAAAATGCGGTCGAAATCCGCGTTTGCACCACACGAGAATGGAGTTTGTGGCCGAAAATCCGACCGAAAATCACGAAGGAAATGCGTGGTTTATCTCCCCATTTAGCACCCCAAACCTGCTTTTGCCGTCATATTTGGTGGAAGAAAGCACGAAATATGACCGATATAGCGAGTTCAAGAACCAAGGTTTGGGCCTCACGGCAGAGGAAGCCAGCGAATCCATCCTGCGCACTGACATCACGAACGCCAAGGTAGACTTCGAGCTTGACTCATCGGAGCTGCATGCCATCGGCGCAGACATGGGCCTGACTTGCCACATCACAATCGGCCGCATGACCAACGATCCAGTGCCCATGCTGCTGGTCGTTCACCGCGTTAAGTGCCACTACACCGAGTTTGAAGCCACGATCACAAAACTTGCTATCAAGTATCGTGGTCTGTCCCGCGTGATGGATAGTCAGCCGTATGCTGACCTCGTGACCCGCATCTGCCAAGCTAACCAGCAGTCGTGGGGCGCAATCTTCGTAAACACCAAAGACCCACAATCGTTTAAGACAAAGCTCTACGAGGAAGACGGCGACAAGGCCCAACTTGCCATGCGCCTGATTAACATCAACCGCACATCGGCACTCGATGCACTGCTGAAAATCATCAAAGACGGCCAGCTGGTGATCGCACCCTGCGAGGACATCGAAGAGTATGCCGACCAGCTGACCTCATTGAAGCGCGTCCAGAAGTTCACCAAGCAAAAGGAGCTGACTTACGTGTGGGATAAGACCGATGGAAACGACCACTGGCACTTCTCCCTACTCTACATGCACTTGGCAAGCCAGCTTTTCTCGACCGTAAGAGCGCCCAGTGCTGTCGGCACGACGCTGCCCCTACTGTTCATCAAGAAAGCGAAGAAGCGGGGCGACCGCAGGTAGGTTACACTAGGAAAGAAAGCGGTTCCCAATCGGGGCGTTTGCGGATAGAATGCCGCAATATTCCGATTGGGGCACCATGAAATTCAACCCTCTAGCACTGCTGGGCCTTGGCCCCAAGAAGGCCCGCGCAGCCCGCGTAGAGCCTGGCTTTGCCGACCTGTCAGCCGCGTCCAGCCTCGCGCCTGTGCCCATGCCCACGGGCGCAAGCAAGAAAGCCGTCGCGCTGCCCAGCTTCAAGACCCAGGTGGCAAAGGCCACCTCGGCACTGTCTAAGACCGACCGGCAGCTGGCCAACACAGACATCACGACTTACCGCACAGGAAACGATTCCTCGCAGGTAATGCGCAATATGGCAGTCGCATCGCCCGACATGGCCGCGACCATCAACGCCTATCTGCGAGTCGGTATCCCAGAGGACTACACGATCATCGCCCGCGATCCCGACGGGACTCTGAACCGCGACGCGACCAAGACCGCAATGGAACTTGTACGCCGCCTGATGTACCTTGCTGATCCGTCGCTGGGCTACAACCCCGTCACCGACCTGCAGTCGCTGTCCGAGTCGCTGGGCAAGGAAATCCTGCAGTACGGAGGCATGGCCTGCGAACTCGTTCTGGACAAGATGCTGGTGCCCAGCTGGATCAATCCAGTCAGTGTCACGAAGCTGCAGTGGTGGGAAGAGGACGGCGGCGTGTACCCAGTCCAGGTCGTGGCCGGTGAAGAGTACAAGCTCGACATCCCCACGTTCTTCTACATCAGCGTCGATCAAGACTTGCTTACCGCATATGCTACGTCGTACCTGGAAGCAGCGATCCAGATGGCGATTGCCGATGCGCAGTTCATGAACGACCTGCGTAAGGCTGCGGCCCGCGCTATCCAGCCGCGCATGACGGCCAAGATTCTGACCGATGCGCTTATCAAGAGTTTCCCAATCGAGGTGCAGAATGACCTGGAAGCCCAAGGTGCTCTCATTGAACAACTGGTCAGTGATGTCACTGATCAACTGGAAGGCCTCGAACCCGAAGACGCGCTGGTGTCAACCGACATGGTTGAATACAACGCCATCGCAGCTGGGGGCGACAAGGGCAACACGGGTGAAGCCCTCAAAGCGGTTCAGCAGCTGATTACCGACAAGTTTACCGCAGGCTTGAAGTCCGTGCCAGCCGTGCTTGGCCGCGACGGCGGCTCCAGCAGCAGCACCGTGTCCGCAATGCTGTTCATGAAGAACGCTGGCATGCTGCGCAGCAAGCTCAATACCCTGTACAGCCGCGTGTTCACCCAAGCGATGCGCATTCTGGGCAATGATGTGTTTGTCGAATTCAAGTACAAGCCCATCGACCTGCGTCCCACACGCGAACTCGAAGCGTATGCCGCGATGGAGCAGAGCCGCACGCTGGAGCAGCTGTCGCTGGGCTTGATTACCGACGACGATGCGGCAATCTTGTTGACTGGCAACGTGTTCCCTGACGGCGCTACCTCACTTGCTGGCACGATGTTCAAGTCTGGCAGCGCCGCCAACGCCAATCCAACGAGCCAGACATCCACAATGCAAAACGGTCAGAAAGACCCGCAAAAGCCATCCACACCCGCACAACCTAAGAGCTAAAGGACTCCTATGATCAACTTTAACACCCCTTTCGCCATCTACGGTGGCGATGCAGTGGAACAAGCGATGCGCGCCTCGATTGAGCAGGCGAAAGTTTGGGCCAAGACCAGCGTCGATGGCGAACTTGTCATCCCCAAACTGTACAACCGAAATGGTGATGTCGGTGTGGTGAGCATCAAGGGCTCTCTGTATCCCGGCTCCACGGGTATCTATGCAGCGTTCGGCCTCGTAGGCTACGACGACATCGAACAAGCGTTCCTGGAAGGAATGAGCGACAAGAAAGCCAAGCGCGTGGTGTTGGACATCGACAGCGGCGGCGGCGCAGTCAAAGGCGTATCCGCACTTGCTGACACGATCTACACCGCACGCGGTGTCAAGCCCATCCTCGCATACGCGAACACGGCCTTGTCTGCAGCTTACTGGCTGGGCAGCGCCGCCGACAAGATCATGGTGGACGAGGCAGGCGAAACCGGCTCCATTGGCTGCATCATCGTTCACAGCGAAAGCTCCAAGATGTACGAGGACATGGGCATCAAGCGAACCGTGTTCCGTGCAGGCGAGAACAAGGCACTGGGCAACAGCGTCGAGCCTCTGGATGACCGCGCACGCGAGAGCCTGCAGAAGATGGTCAACAAGGGCCGGGACATGTTCGTGGCGGGCGTGGCCCAGCATCGCGGCGTCACAGCGGCCACCGTCGAGAGCCAGTTTGGCCAGGGTTCCGTGTTTATGGGCCGCGACGGCTTGGCCGCTGGTCTGGTGGACGCCGTGGGCTCGTTCCGTGACGCACTTGCCTACAAGGCCTGACCATTTTTCATCAACTGTGCGGCAGTGTAACCTGCTGCGCTTGCGTGGGGTTCTGGCATAGGCGAGAATCCTGCAAACAACTTCTTAGAGGTGATTCATGAAACTCAATGCAGCCCAAAAGGCGCTGATGGCGCAGGGGGCCTCTATCGAGGCCATCCTCGCCGCAGCGACACAAGGCTCTGATGACAGCGGCACTGTAGACGCTGCAACCCTGAACGCTGCTGTGGCTGCTGAGCTGGTCACGGCAAACGAAACCATTGCCACGTTGGAAGCCGCAGCCACTACTGCCGCAGAAACCCTGGCGACTGTGCAAGGTGAACTGGCCACCGCAACTGCAAGCGCAAGCGCAGCTGCAGCCGCTCAAGCGACTGCTGAAGCCACCTCTGCCGCTCTGCACGCTGCTGTGCTGGCCCAGACGACTGGCTTTGCCGTTGCCCTGAGCAAGACCGCCCCCAGTGCTGACATGTCGGCCTCAGACCTTGCTGCGCTGCACGGTACTCTGTCCGCAGAGTTCAAGGCGAAGTACAAGCCCGGTTCGGCAACTGCGCCAACCAACACGACCACCAAACCCGAAGCCAATGCCCAGCAAGCGCGCGAACAAGCTCGCCTGATGGCCGTGGCAGCGAAAATGCCAACGGCTAAGTAAGGAGAAATCATGGCCAAGAAGTTTTTTGTGGAACCAACCATCCATCAGGAAAAGGTTGAAACCTATCGCGTCGGCACCGAAGCCGAACCCTTGACCGACTACGATGTGGGCAAGGCCGTGAAGCTGATCGGTGAATCCGCTTACGGCCTGTGCGCCGCAGGCGACAAGATCGAAGGCATCCTGGACAACGTGAACATCGGCACCCAAGACGGTTTCAACATCGGCGGCGTGATCGGTACGGGCTACGCGTCCGGTATCGTGGCTGGCGGTGTACTTGCCATCGGTGATTTCGTGGTTGCAGCTGCTCCCCCAGCACGCGGCACGCGAATCCCTGCAGGCTCCTACCTGCCAGTGCAAAAGGCCGTCGATCCAGAAGGCCCATTCCTGGCGCGTGTCGTGTCCCTCGGCCCTGTGGGCACCGGCGCTGTCGGTACTCGCATCACCTTCAAAATGCTGGGCTAAGCCCTCGACAAGAAAGCAGGAATAGAAAATGAAATTCAACCTCCAAACCACGGCGAGTGGTGATCGTCACGAATTCGACGTGACCATGGGCACGCTGAGCGCTGCCCGCCAGGAAGGTGCCAACCACATTCTGGCCCACGTTAACAACGTGGTGCAGGTCGATGCTGGCGTGCCGACTCCCAGCCAGCAAATTTACGCCATGCTGGGCTTCGGCGACCAAGGCCTGCGTATGCACGCTGCGCTGGAACCCGAAGCACAGCTGAAGCGCCTGGGCTTGCAAGCTGGCCCGTTCGTTGCTGACGAAATTACCGTGACTGGTCGCCTTGCTGTGCAAGCGTACCTGTACGACACGATCGAATCAGCACTGCGCGAAAACGATTACGGCATCGGCAAGATTTTCACGCAGAAGGCCGCGCTGGTGGACTCGATTGCGTCCGAGAAGTTCGACCGTCCAATTCTGGACTACTCGGGCCTGAAGGAAAGCCGCAGCCGCGCTATCGCTCAGCTGTCCGAACCTGTGGCTCTGCTGAAGATCACCACTTCGCAAAAGAGCTACACGATTCCTGGCACCTCGATTGGTGTGGAATACAGCGATCAGGCCACTCGTGCTACGACTCTGAACCTCGTGGCTCTGGCCGTGAAGCGTCAAGCCGAAAACGAAGCTGCTGCTCGCATCGAAGAGTACCTGCGCGGTTTCCTGAACGGCGACAAGGACATCGACATGGGGCCTCTGGCTGCTGTGCCTGATTCCACCATCAAGGCCAAAGACCTCGATCCGTCGATCACCGAAGCAGGCAAGCTGACCCAGCTGGCTTGGATGTGGTTCTTGTTCCGCAAGTCGCGCACCGTGCGCATCGACACCGTGATCACCGACTTTGCCGGTGCCATGGCCATCGAACAGCGTACCGGACGCCCGAACGTGCAAGGTGACAACCCAACGTCTCCGCGCATCAACTCGCTGGAAAGCATTCTGAACCCCACCTGGCCTACCAACGTGGATGTGATCATCAGCCAAGACCCCGAATGGCCATCCGGTCAGATCGTCGGTTTTGACAGCCGCTACGCATACCACCTGGTGAACTCCACGGTGCTGTCGTACCAGGCAACTGAGGAATACGCAATGCGGCGCAGCACGCGTATGCGCTTCGACTCCGGCTCTATTGCATATCGTCTTTACGACCAGGCCTGGTCGGTACTCGACCTGTCCCTGTAAGGACTGTAAGCCCGCTTTGGCGGGCTTATTTTCGACCTGAAAGTGTGATATACTGAACAGGAATCGATCAAAAGGAGCTGCTGTGTCGAAGAAAGTCACAATGGAAATCGTGAAGGCTCGCCTTAAAGAGTACCTGCCTCACATATCGGTTAAGGACGGCCAAGAGTACAAAGGCAATAAAGAAAACATGTTCTTGCTCTGTAGCAAGCACGGGGAGTTTAAAAGCAGCTGGGCGAATCTGTCGAGAGCAGAGCATGGGTGTAAAAAGTGTGGAGCGGACTACAGGGCTTCAAACACAAAACTGGACACTGAAGAACTTGTAAAAGAGTTTAAGGCAAACTACCCGCAACACAGTGAGTGGGGGTTTCCTGAAGGATACAAAGACGTGCAGTCTAAAGCAAGTTTTGTGTGCAATAAGCACGGGAAAACCTGTGTAAGAGTTTGCCTGTTGAGAGCAGGGACGCACTGTCAACAGTGTGGGATAGAGGCAGGGGCTATACACAGACAGACGACGCTTGTTTCAGTAGTTGAAAAAGCCAGAATGTTTCATGGGGACACTTATGATTATAGAAACTCTAGACTAACTGAAGACCGGAAATGTGTGTATGTTACCTGCCCAAAACATGGAGAGTGGAGGGCCAACGTGTTTAATCACACAAGACATAACCACACAGGCTGTCCAACATGCCATAATGAGTCAAGAGAAGACCGTGTAATGTCTTTCGAGGATTTCCTTGCAAAAGCCGAGAGCGTCCATGGAGAGCGATACACATACCACAAAGAGACGTTCACACGCATGACAGCCAAGACCAAGATAACGTGCAAAACTCACGGAGACTTTTGGCAGCAAGCTGTGAGCCACGTCCACTCTCAGTCCAACTGCCCAAAGTGCGCTAACCAAGAAAGCAAAGGCGAGAAAGAACTTGCGGAGTTTGTAAGCTCTCTAGGCTTGGAAGTAATTCGCAATCACAAGTACAGCCTGCGAAAAGAAGTAGACATCTACATCCCAAGTCTCAACCTGGGAATCGAATACGATGGCCTGCCTTGGCACTCTACCAAACACCGAACAATGCAAGAGCAGGTCAGCAAGTCCAGAGAGCTGAAGTCTCTAGGCATAAATCTGATCCGAATCTTTGAGGACGAATGGCTGACAAAGCGCTCTCAAGTAGAGTCTCTGATCAAAGCCAGAACAGGCAAAGCGGTGTCGAAGCTGTGCGCAAGGAAATGTAGCCTGGTTGATGTCACTAATACAGAAGCGACAGCTTTCTACGAAGCTAACCACATCCAAGGATGGAGAAAGCAGGACAGCCACAAAGGGCTAACCTGCAATGGAGAACTCGTCGCCGTAATGACGTTCTCGCAAGCACTTGCGGCACGCGGGCAAGAAAGACAAGAGGGACACTATGAGCTTGTCAGGTACGCGTCTTCCGTGCAGATCGTAGGCGGGGCAGGCAAACTGATGAAATGCCTCATGAAAGAGCTGTCTGCAAAGCGTGTAGTGTCTTACTCTGCAAACCGCCTATTTACTGGAGGAATGTACAGTGCTTTGGGGTTCAAAGAGGTTCACCAGGTGCCGCCTAGTTACACCTACTGGAAAGATGGGGGCAATACGCGCCTCCACAAGGCCAAATTCCGCAAGGACAACTTGCAGAAGGTGTTGGATGGAAAGTACAATCCTGAGATGACCGAGCGCTTGAATTGTGAGCTGGCTGGATACTACCAGATTTACGATGATGGACTCACGAAGTGGGAACTTAACCAGGAGAACTGAAATGAGCAATGAAACAGAAACCAAGAAGGACGACAAGGCTGAGGCACTTGCTAAGCTGAAGTCCGATGCTGACGCCAAGAAGGCTGCAGACCTTGCCAAGGCCACAGACGAGAAGAAGGAGCCGGAAGCCAAGAAGGCTGAGCCCGTGAACTTCTACAAGCTGGAAGCCGGTGCCTTGTCTGGCAAGATGGTGCATACCGCACGCGGTACGCTGGTCGATTCGGTGCATGCGTTTGCCTACACCGAAGTGCCTACCAAGGTCTACGAAGACAATGGCTGGCTGCGTATGCAACTCGCATCGGGCAAGATGAAACTGGCTGACTAAAGCCCGCCCCTCGTTCGCTGACATTACCACCCATCACGAAAGAACTCAATGCTCAAACTCATGGACTACACTTCGCCGGACGAAATCCGCGCAGTGCTTGGAGCAAGCGACCTTGAGCTTGAAGACGAGACGCTGAACCTGCCTATCTATGAAATGCTCTGGCTTTCCGAACTCGAATTGATTTATGCGGGCCTTGAGGCCTTGCTGATCGAACTCGAAGCGAGGAAGGACGCAGACCCTGACTCCTTGACCCTTACGGAGAATCGTCTAATCGAGACTGTCAAGGTATTTTCCGCTTACGCAACCAGCAAAGCCCTGCGCACGACTTGGGCGTCGTCTGCCAAAAAGATCACGGACGGCAAGGCTGCAGTAGAGCGATTCGACGGGGCATTCGCAGCAGTGATGGGTGGCATTTTGCTCATGTACTCTGACTTGAAAGCTCGCATCCGCAAGCTGCTTCGTGCGCTCGGATTCGACGTACCAGAGCCCAAATATCTGGGCGCAATCATCGGCACGGCAAGCCTGGGCACCAACCCCGTGACGGGAGTCTGATATGGACTTGCACAAAGCCGCGCTGTTCTTTGACCGTGACAAGGTCTACGACGGCTACAGCGATGACTACCTGTTCAAGGCCCAGTTCTCGTCCTTCGATGGCTCGCAGCTGGACGGCAGCTTCATTCGCCGCCGCACGGTCAGCTTCGGCCCTAAGATCGTGCTGCCAGCCCACAGAGTGGTACGCGTGCTGTCTGACCGCTGGGTGATCGGCACGCCTATTGAGGACGGATGGAACGGAACGACCATCCGCTTGACCGCATCCTCGAAGTATGCCACAGACCTGTTCGAGATGCTGACGCCAGCCCAGCTGCTGGAGAACCTTGCTCCGACAGCTGCTGCATACGCACATGCGAAGCCGTTGAAAGAAACGGTAAACACAACTACCGACTCGGAATATGACACCCAATATGAGGTGTCGTTCGGAGTCAACGAAACAAACATGGCGGGCATGTTCCTGCGCAGCCCGCGTTTGCTGCTGCATGTTCGTTCTACGAATCTGCCATCGGAAGGCTTCCTGGACGCAATCGGAGACGACCTCAAGAGCGAGTTCGATGCCGAGGGCGAGAGCCAAGGACTTGTCCAAGTGACCTTCAGCGGTGATTACGACCCGACGACAGGATCGTTCCCACCAGGTCAGACGGTGACTGGACTTGTGATGGACATGTACAAGCTGTACGAGTATCAAGAGCAAGCCAACCCCGTGAACACCCGAGGCGACAAAACCTTGCTGGTGCCAAAAGCTGTGACTGCAGAGACTGGCGCGCATGCCACGATCAACGGCACACGCTTCGTGGTCGTGAACAAGCAAGCCTACATGGACGCCTGGAACCTGCAAATCCGAAAGGGTTAACATGCTCAAACGCCAAGGCAACGGGAAGAAGCTGCTGGACGCGTTTGCCCGCATCGAAGCAGACCTCAATCGTAGGCATCAAGCGCTGGTGCGTGCGATCTTCACTGATCTAGTGACGCATTCGCCACAGTGGTCTGGGACGCTTGCTTCGCAGTGGTACATCGAAGCGGGAGGCCGCAAGGGTCGATACCGAGCCAGCCTAAAGATGGGCAAGCAGTATCGAAGCCAGATTGTGTATCAGATGGGCGATGATCCGGCTGTCGCATCGACCTTGCTACGCGAATCTTTCAACATCGACCGGCTACGGTACGACCAGCCGGTGCGAATTGTTAACAGGACGCCGTATGCAGAAGACGTAGAACAAGGCATGGAGCAAGGCGGCATGATGCCAAACGGAATGCGCCTGCGCCTGGAGAACCTGCTGCCCTACTACGGAGGCATCGGCATGATTGGATATGTGGATATGAAGTACCGACTGAATGGCGGTGCAAAGGGAGTGTTGAACTATGCGAGTCGTTTCACGAAATGAAGTCTGGGCGCTGGTGCGTACTGAGATTAACAGACTTGCAGGTCTGTTTCCCGACTTTCCTGTAAAAGTCGAATACGACAACGCGTCCAAGGTCAATCTCACTACACAGCAAAAGCCTTATGTGAAAGTGGCCATGATCTACCAGGACGGTGAGCAAGTGGGTCTAGGCCCTCGGGCAGACCGCCGCGCAGCAGGAACCTTGCTTATTAGCGTGCTTGCCCGTGAGGGTTCCGGTGTCGAGGAATCCAACGCGCTTTTGGATCACCTGTGGCGACCCATGAGCCAGACCGACAGGCTGACACCCTTGCGCCTGCACGGTGCCAGGTTCGGTAGTTCTCCGTCGATGCTGGGCTGGGTGTCGCAGGCCGCGCTGATCCCCTTCTGGTACGACACCCTCTAGTCATGTCGCGTTTACTGTAACCCCATACACTGCCCACCTGTAACCTTTTGGCTTGTACACGGGCGGGCAGTCCGGTATTCTACAGCCAATATCTCTAAGGAGTCTCAACATGAGTGATTTCGCAAGTACCTCTCTGGTGCAGATGCGCTATATCGAAGAGTTGGAATTCGGCATTACCCCGGCTAACGGCCCAGCTTCCGAGTTGCGCATGACGGGCGAATCGCTGAACTTCGCTGTGACGAAAGAAGCGTCTGCAGAAATTAACCGTCATCGCGGCGTGTCTTCGATGGTGCCCACCAATGCCGAAGCTTCGGGTTCGATCAATGGTGAAATGCAGTATGCCGAATACGACAATCTGATCGCGGCCATCCTGCAAGGTGAATGGCGTGGTATGGGTGCTGGTGGCCAGTCCGTGGCTACTGACATCACGTTCACGACCAACACTCTGACAGCTGCTGCTCCGACTGCAGGTGAGGACTCGTTCCTGAACCTGAAGCCTGGTCAGTGGTTCACCGTCAAGGGTTCCGGCACTGCCAACGACAACAAGATGCTGCGCGTGTCTAAGACCGTGCCTCCTACTGCTGATGTGATCACGCTGGACGTGAACACGCCTGCAGTCGCTGGCTCTGGCGCGAACACCATTGTGAACGTCGCACGCCTTACCAACGGCACGAACCAGCGTTCGTTCACCCTGGAAAAGGAAATGAGCGATGTCGGCGAGTTCATGGCCTTCCGTGGCATGACTCCAAGCTCCATGAACCTGACCATTGGTTCGGCTGCGCTTTCCACTCTGGAAATCGCGTTCATGGGCAAGGATTCGATTCGCGGTCAAGCTTCGGCTCTGCCTATCGATGTCCCGGTCAAGCCTTCCAAGGGCTTCCAAGTTATGTCAGGTGTGTCCGGCACGACTTGCGGTCTGTGGGTCAATGGTGTGCCTCTGGTAGACACTGCGGTGACTTCCATCGGCCTGTCCTACGACAACGCCCTGCGTGCCCAACAAGCTATTTGCGCACTGGGTGCCGTAGGTATCGGCCCTGGCTCCATCGCTCTGACCGTC
Organism: Drosophila trichaetosa; assembly: GCA_035043205.1. NCBI lineage: Eukaryota > Metazoa > Arthropoda > Insecta > Diptera > Drosophilidae > Drosophila > Drosophila trichaetosa. Next base: position 49,189 of record JAWNNE010000375.1, read on the forward strand.
GATCTGGAGGTGTACTTCGCTTCCGGCGCGACCTTCTACGACGAGCTGATTTCCAATGCCAACCTCGAAATCGCCTTCACGGCTTTCGACGCGGAAGGCAACGGATACATCTTCACGCTGCCTGTTGCGAACGTCAGCTCGTACAGCGCTCCTGCCGGTGCCAAGGATCAGGACTTGATGGCTTCGATCCAGCTGACGGGTCTGATGGACTTGCAGACCACCGACGAGGAACTGCGCGGCAAGGTTCTGTTCATCGACCGCGTGGGGGCCGTGGTTGCCTAATGCGCTCCTGTAGGCCTGCCCTGGCCTGCTTTCCACCCCTCGGCTAAACACCGAGGGGTTTTTTGTTGCGCGGCTGCAAGACTTGCCTGTATAATTCGCGCATCATCAACAGGAGTCCGCATGAACAACGAGAAAGACACCGCAGCTGCAGCTGCACCCGCACCCGCAGTCGCAGCAGCCCCAGTGGCCGCACCAGCTGCCCTGGAAAACGGCATCGACATGTTTGCCGAATTCGCCCTGGACGAAAAGGCCATGGTCGAGGGCCAATGGGTGCCCTACAAGAACGGCACCGAGTTCCTGATTGCCCGTGACGGCAACACCCGCCAGCGCCGCGCCCTGCTGCGCTACTACAAAGACAACCCTCCCGAAATCATCCCCGAGGGCAAAGAGCCTACCGAGGAACAGCAGGCCAAGTCCGATGCGAACGTCAAGCGTGCTTCCGCATACGCTGGCGCACGCGGCATCCTGCTGGGCTGGAAGAACGTGCGCGACCAGGGCAAGCATGTGGAATACACCGTGGAGCTGGCCGAGAAGTTCCTGAGCATGTCCGAGTTCCGCGACTGGGTTTACGGCATCGCTACCGCACGCGACAACTACCTGGTCAAGATCGAGGACGTTGAAGCAAAAAACTAAGCGAGGTCTTTGCTTGGGAAGACGAATGGCTTCCCAAGTACAAGGCCCTCGTAGACGTTTGGCACAAGACAGGAAAGCAGCCTAAAGCGCTAGAAAAACGACCGGAGTATCTGCCAAGACTTACCCCGGTCGTTTTTATGTATAAGCAGATAGCTTCTACAGAACGCGAAAGGCTTCAAGACGGCTCGCCCTTGCCGATCCGCATGAGAGCCATGCGCGAATACTGGGAAGCGTTTGACATCGGTAAGTCGGTAACGTTTGAGGAATTCTACAACGACATCCGACAGATTGACTATCTGTACCTAAAAGCAGTTACAGAAGGGGAAAAACGACGGAAGCCCATCACCAAAACCCACCCAAAAAAGTTGCAAAAAAGGTAAAATCCCGCGAAGCGGGATTTTATTTTTTAGGGGCTGGATATGGCAGATTTGGGTTACAGCGTAGGCGTCACAGGCCTGAACGAGCTTCGGGAACTGGAAACCCGAGTCAAGAGCCTCAACGCCCTGCTTGCAAAGCCGTTCAACGCTGACGGCCTCAATTCTGTAGCTGCAGCCCTGAAGAAGATCAATGGCGTGTCAGGCTCGTCCGCAGCCCTGATCGCAGAAGTCGCCAAGATCAGTCAAGCGACTGAGAAACTCGAAGGCACGTTCAAGAATACCGGCAGCGCACTTGCTGGCGTGTTCAAGTCCGAAATGTCTAAGGCTGCAGCGTCGATCCGCAACGACGTTGTGATGCTGACCGAGCGCTCGCTGTCCGGTGCCGGTGACGCAGCTGCCAAGGCACTGGAAACCCAGACCCGCAAGATCAACGGCGCAGCCGCAAAGGCCCGCGCAGAAATGACCGCAGCCTACAACAAGCTTGTAGGAGACGATGGCGGCTTGAAGAATCTGAAGCCTGAAGACCTTGCCCAGGTTCGCTACCTGCGTGACTCGGGCGCTGCAATCAGCAAGTACCATTCGCAGCTTCTGGCCAACATGGACGCCAGCAGCAAGCAGACCCTGGCTACCCGTAAGAAGATCGCTGCGGAAGCAGATGCACAAACCGAAGCAGAAGCCCGCGCAGTCGAAAAGAACGCGAAACAACTTGCTGCTGCAGAACTGCGTGCCCGACAGTACCTTGCTGCTGAGCGTGAGAAGACTGCAAGGACAACTGCCAATAACCGCGCTGCAAGTGCTTCCCGTGTAAACGAGGACGATACCCGCGCACTGTTCGGAATGCCGAGCCGCGCTGAAATGGCAGCGTTCTCCAGTGCTCTGAAAAGCGAACTGGAAGCCAAGCAGCGAGAGCTGGTGCAGACTGGCAAGAATCGCGCTAAAAGTGCTACGAAGTACACGATTGACGATTTTCGTAATTTGATGGGCGTGCCCTCCGAAGCGGAAATGAACAAGTTCAGCGCTTCGTTGAAAGCTGACTTGGAGGCCCGACAAGCCGCCCTCGATGCGCAGCAGAAGCTGTGGGCTACTCGACGCCAAGCTGCTGTAGCGAGCCTCATCACTCCTAACATGCAAGGCACCGCAAGAAACACTGCGTTTGCCGACATGCTTGTTGGAGAAGCGAATGCCGACAAGACGGCCAAGCAGGTTGCTGCAGGGTACAAGCAGGCTGAGAAGGCAATGCTTGACGCCGAAAAGGCTGCAGGAAAGCTGAATGGAGGCTTTAAGACCTTGACCGTGACCGGTGGCGACGTCCACGGCATGGCCCGAGGACTTGCTTCGGGATTTGGCGCACTGTGGCTGACCTGGGGTAACATGCTGCCTCTGATTGCCGGTGCAGGTATCTCGCACGGCTTCATGCAGATGACCAAGCAGGGCATGGAAGTGTCCCAGAGTCTCAGCACGATTGCCGCGTTGGGTATCGAGACTGGCACATCTATGTCTGAGGTCAACAAGCAAGTCAAGGATTTGACTTCTGCAATGGTTGACCTGGGCCACAACGGGCCATTCGGCCCTATGCAAGTGGCCGAGGCGATGAAAACGCTGAGCCTTGCAGGTCTGGAAGCCACGAAGATCGCCAGCGTTCTTCCTACCGTGCTGAACTTCAGCTTGGCAGGTGACACTAGCATCGAACAGGCTGCAGATGTGCTGGTGTCGGTTACGACCGCATTCGGCACAGGTGCCCAAGGCTTCGAGCGCAGCGCAGACATCATCATGCGTGCGGCTGCTGACTCGAAGGCCAGCGTTGAGTCGTTCGGCTCCGCAATGAAGACCGCGTCCGTGGTCGGTGAACAGTTCAACGCATCGCAGGAAGACGTTGCGGTGATGATCCAGTACCTGGCCAAACTTGGGTATCCAAGGCACGGCAGCAGGTACTGCAGTCCGCAATATGTATTCGGACTTGTCGGGCCGCAGTGGTCAGACCAGCAAGATCATCAAGCAGCTGGGCCTCGATTTCCGTGACGCAGCCTCTGGCGGTATCAAGCCTCTGAAGGACGTTGCGAAAGAGTTGTTCGAGACTCTGAAGGACTACGACGCCATTTCGCAGAAGAACATTCTGCAAGCCCTGCTGTCTGAGCGCGGTGGCAAGGCCATGATTGAAGTCATGGCCATGTACAAGAAAGCCGCTACCGATGCATCGGGTGCGACGAATCAGCTTGAAAAGGACATCAACAAGTTTTCTGAGGCTTCTGGCCAGTCGGCAATTGCTGCGGCCAAGATGGCGGCAACGACCCAGAATGCTTGGAAGGGTGTGGCAGCATCGCTGCAAACCACGATGTTCCAAGCTTACGAGCAAATGGAGCCGATGCTCTATGAGACAGCAGTCGCAATGCAAAAAGCGTTTGCGTCTCCAGAGCTGCAAGCAGGTCTGGCTTCCATGGGCTCGGCCATTCTGACGGTCACGAAATACATCGGCGAAAACGCAGGTGCGATTGCGACCGCAGTCAAGGTCTACGCCGAGTTCCGACTTGCCCTGCTGGCCGTCAATGGCGCAGTCTCCGCGCTGACCGCAGGCAAGCAAGCCTATCTGGCGGTCATGGGCAGCGTGGCAGCGGCTCAGCAGGCCTCGTCGCTGCGTGCGGCCAACTACGCCACCACCCAGGCTGCAGTCGCGGCTGGCACCGTCTCCGTCGCCCAGGCAGAGGCCATGGCGGCTGCGTCCACAGTGGCGCGAACGAAGAACATGGCCGCATTCGGTATGCAGGCCTTGAAGGTGCTGCCTGTTGTAGGCAACGTCATCGCCGGTGTTGGACTTGCGTGGTCGGTATACGACTTGTTTGCCACGAAGGCCAACAAGACCACTGACGAATATGTGGACTACAAGGCCACCCAGATTGCACAGGCTCTGAGCAAGGAGTCTGACGAGATTGAGAAGGTCAACCGTCTTCGCGCACAGGGCATCACCCTGATGGAAGCTGAGGCGCGTGTCAAGGCCAGCAATGCGAAGTCCGACATCAACAGCGAGGCTCTCAAAGCCGCTGCGCAAGCCTCGGAAACCCAAACCCGGATGCTCAAGGTCATGGCTGACCTTGACGAGAAGGTGGCTAACGGAACTGCAAACGCAGGCGACATGCGTCGTCGTGAGCGCGCCCAAGAGCGTCTCAACGAAGCAAACGCCGAAATGTCCAAGTACGAGAACGCACGCAAGCAGGCGAACGACGAACTGGACAAGCAAGAAAAGCGTCGAATCGATAACGCTAAGGAGTCTGTGCGCCTGGCAAAGATTGAGAGCGATGCGCTGCTCAAGACCGTGTCTGACATCCCAGCGGGCAAGAAGAGCTGGAACCTTGTAGACTTCCAAGAAGGTCTGCGCAGTGGCCGAGGCAAGAAGACGTTCGAGCGTGCCGACCTGATGAAGGACGGTGAACTGCAGGCTTTGCAAGCTCAGTTCACCGCCCGTGCAGGCATCATCGAATCTGCCTACCAGAAAGAGTCCAAGTTTCTGGACATGCGCCGCGAAGGCGAAATCATCAGCGAAGCTGAGTACCTTGCTAAGTCGTTCGACCTTGCCAACAAGTACGAACTGGACAGACTTGCCAACATCGAGCAGAAAACTGCAGAGTACATCGCTGCCTACGAAAAGCGCCGCGATGCTATGCAGAAGGCGATGGAAGAGGCTAAAGACCCAGTAACCAAGAAAATCTATTCTGACCAGCTGGAGAAAGAAGCCAACGAACGAAAGACGTTCGAGGAAAAGGCTACTGCGGACATCGAGAAGATTAAGATCGAGTCCAATGCACGAGTTGAGCAAAGCTTCCTGAAGCTGGAATCGACCGCATACAAACTGATCAAGACTGACAAGGACTACTGGGGTAAGCGTGGCCGGGATACTGAACGCGCTAAAGAAGCTAAAGACCTCGAAAAAGCCTACGAGAATGTCAACCAGTCTGTACTGTCCACTGGTCGTGCAGAAATGGAAGCTGCAAAGGCACAGCTGGCGGTAAAGCAGGCAGTTGAAGAACACATCGAGTCTCTGCAAAAGGAACTGAAAGTTCAGCTGGATCAGCTGGAAGTTCTGAAGGCGCAACTTGCTGCTAAGCGTGCCATGCCGGGCGCTGCCCCTAAGCAGGTTGCAGAAATGGAAGCCGGGATTGCCCGTGTTGAAAATACTATCAGCGGTCTGAAGACGACTACTGAAAACGCAATCGCAAGCGGCATGGCCGAAGGCGCTGCAGCAGGCTCGCTGGCTTTCAACGAGCAGATGGACAAGCAGTCCCGCGAAATGCAGAACGTACTTGCAGATGCAGCTGTCACCGGATTGCTGGATGGTGGTAAGGCAGGCGGCAAGAAACTGCGCGACTATGTGCAGGAGGAATTCCTGCGCAAGCCTCTGACCGTGCTGATGAACGGTGTTCTGCAAGGTATCTTTGGATCGGGCGGCGGAAGTCTGATGGGCATGCTGGCTGGCGCGTTCGGCTTCGGCGGTGACGGCAGCGGTGGAGGCGGTGGCGGCACCAGCCTGCTGGGCTACGCAAACATGGGCCAGAGCGCCTACAGCGCATACGGCCTGGGCAGTGCCGTGTACGGCGGCTACGCTGGCAACTACCTGCTGTCCGGCCCTATCGCCAGCGGTGCCAACGCACTGGGCATGGGCAACATCACGACGGCAGCAGGTAACTGGCTGAACTGGGGCACCACGAAGCCGACCCTGGATACCATCCTGGGCATCAGCAGCACGAGCGGCACCGCAGGCACTGCTGGTAGTGCAGGCACAGCGGGATCAGCCAACGGCGGAATGGCTAGCGGCGCAGGCTGGGCAGCACTTGCCGTGATCGTGGCCGCATACCTGGGCGGCATGTTCAAGGAAGAAAAGCAAGTCGGACAAGGTGTCACGGGCGAGCTCGGTGGCGACCTCTACGGCTACCAGCTGATGCGCGAAAGCGGCGGCATTTTTGATGGCCCCGACTACCGCTATGTGGTAGCAGAGAAGGAAATCAAGAAGGCCGACGAAGAAATCGAGCGCCTGAAAAAGGAAATGGCTGACAATCCTGAAGACGCACGCAATGCGTACAAGGAACGTCAACTGCAGAACTTGTACAGCCGTCGTGACCGCTTGAAGGAACTCTACAGCGGATCGATTGACGGCCTCAAGTCGCCTATCGACCTGCTGCAGACTGCCTACAAGGAAATGCGTGAGGCGACCGCCCAGCAAGCTGACATCGTCGGCCTGGACGGCGATTCGATCCGCGCAATGAAGGTCACGCTGGGCCTGGACGAAATTCACCCAGACACAGGCGGCAAGGGCCTCGACCTGACCGGACTGACCCAGGAAGAAGCGCAAGCCAAGATTCAGAAGGCACTTGCAGACGCCAACGAGGAAATGGCGCGCTCGGTGCTGGGCAAGTGGAAGGAAGTCACCCGCGAAGTCACCACCGTGGTGTGGGATGTGCTGGAGATTGACAACGGCGTAGGCGGTGACAACACCGACCAGCAAGCGCGAGTCGCACAAGAAGTCACCAACACGGTTACGGAACAAGTCTGGGAAATGAGCGAGTTCGTCCGTGAAGGCGAAACCGCTGTCCAGTCCTTGTCCCGTCTGTCTACCAGCCTGGTGCTGGTGAACGCCTGGTTCGAGACGATCAGTGACACGATGTATGCGTCCACGCTTGCTGGCGCAGACATGGCCTCGCAACTGATCGACGCATTCGGCGGCGCAGACAAGTTTGCATCGTCCACCAACGCCTACTTCAACTCATACTACTCCGACGCGGAGAAACTTGCTGCACAGACCGCAGCAGTCAACAAGCAATTCAAGGCCGCTGGCGTCACGATGCCCGCTACCCGTGAAGCATTCCGTGCGTTGGCCGAAGCCCAGGACTTGACGACCGAAGAAGGCCGCAAGACCTACGCTGCTCTGCTGAATCTGTCTGAAGCTGCTGACATGGTTTACACCTCGGCAGAGGCTGCAGCAGAAGCTCTGAAGAACCTGATGCAGACGTTGAATGACGAACTGCTGGAAGCACAAGGGAACTACAAGGAACTCACCGAAGCTCAACGCCAACGCCGCCTGGACGAAATTCAGAAGGTGGGCGGCTACGGCGCTGTTCAAACCCAGTTGCAAATCTGGGAGTTTGAACGCCTGAACTACATCCGCAAGCAGGAGATTGGAATCCTGAAGGCACAGGGCAAGGAAATGGAAGCCCTGACGATGGAGCGCGAACTCGAACTCAAGCAGATCGAAGTTTACGGAGACGAGGCTGTTGAGAACGCTAAGAAGCTGTGGGCTATCCAAGACGAAGCAAGGGCACGCGCTGAGAAGGAAGCTGCAATCGAGAAGCGCCGAAAGCAACTGTTTGATCAGCTGACCGCATCTGTTAATCGCGAAAAGCAAGCGGTTGAAAAGCTGCGCGACGAAACCCAATCGCTGATCAGCGATATGGGAGCTGTGGTGCAGGCTGCACAAGACGCTGCACGCGAACTGTATAACACGATTGAGCGCACTGCACAAAAGCAGACCGAGGCCGCACGCGACACCATCGCAGAAATCCTTGCTGCTCTCAAGTCTGGAGGTAAGGTTCCAAAGGCAGATGCTCTGTCGGGCGCTATTGCGCAGTCTCGTACCGGGCTGTCTTCCGAGAACTACCTGACCGAGTACGAGTACCAGCGTCAGACCCTGATCCTGGCAGGACAACTTGCCCAGATCGGAGAACTGACTGATGACTCGAAGACGATTGAAGAACAGCAACTCGAAGCGTTGAATGCACAAATTGAGCAGTTCGACAAGACGCTGGAATACTACGAAAAGCAACTTGGCCTGGCCCAAGACGGCATCGACGCAACCATGTCGGTTGGGCAAGCTGTGGCTAAGATCGAAGAATTCCTTCGCACTGCGCGAACAGAAGACAAGGCTGCAGCCACAGCTCCAAATCCTGGAACCGGTACTGGCACGAAAGACCCATGGGGCGGTTCGATTTACCAGCCTGGCACAGGAGGCCCGAAGGTTGGAGGCATCGACCCTAACGGCGCACCTCGAAACCCTGTCGTAGGTTACACTTCAGACGGTCGTGCGGTGTATCAGGACGGAACTACAGAGCAGTATAAGCCTGGGCAGTACGAGTATGATGGCCACCTGCTGACCGGAACCGGAAGTCTCACTGCAGATCAGTGGGAGAAGTTGAAAAACGGTCAAGAGCCGTTCCCTGGTTACTGGAATGGCACTGAAATGGTGTCGAATGGTAAATACGTTTGGGACCCTGCGAAGAACATGTACGTTCCTTCGTTCGACACTGGCATAAACGTTCTTCCACACGACACTATGGCTATGCTCCACAAGGGCGAAGCTGTGGTTCCAGCCAAGTACAACGAGTTCAACCCTAACGCCAAGAGCACTGGCAGCGAAGAAATCATCGCACTGCTGGGGCAACTTGTTAAGGAGTCTGGAGTGCAAACCGGTGTCATGGCAATGACTGCAGAGTTGAGCGAAAAAATGCACGACCTGCTGGACAACGTTACCGAAGGCGGAAACGCAATGCGTGGCGTAAACATGGAACCAATTCAGATTTCCGGAACTGTAGAAGTTAAGAGCGCATAAGGAATAGACATGAACATCTTGATGCCAATCGACGTAACGAACGACATGCTGATCGGCGAGACAAACTTGCCTCGCTACCTGCCCACAGAGGTTTTGTGGGTGGCATCGCAACCATACACTGCGGCAGATGTTGCGAACGCTGTGAAGCGTGTGTGGGGCGACAAGCTCTATACGGTCGTCCGCGAACACACTGATCGCGCCATCCCTCCACCAGATGACCCGATGTACTGGCTGGAGTTTGGCCCTACAAACCGCATGTCGCCTTTCGACATGTATCGCAGCACACGAGCTATCGCTCAGAACGACAGCCTGGAGCTGATCTACGAAATCTACGTAGGCTTCTTTGACGGTATCAACTTGCAGGAAGTCAACACAGAACGCCTGAAGATCGAAGTGTTCGATGAACCAGGCGGCACTGGCGAAGTCGTAGTGGATGTGGAAATGTGGGAACAGGCTTCCGGCCTGTGGGAACTGCTGTTTGGAAACCTGCGGCGTGAAACCACGAAGTCGGTTAAGAATTTGCCAATGAGTCCACGGGGCACGATTCGTGTGACCTTGTTCAGCTCGAACCCAGATGCGAAGCCGTCTCTGGGCTACATGAGCGTAGGTAACTGGACAAGCATCATTGGCCGCAGCCGCTGGGGCGGTACGCAATATGGCGTGCAAGTTACTCCAAAGAGTTACAGCTACCGAAAGACAAACAACGATGGCACGGTCACGCAGATCAACCGTGGAGTGTCTTCGCGGAATATTTCTGGCATCGTCGTGCTTGAAGCGGACGAGGCAGTTGAAGCAGTGAATGTGCTGGAACGCATCCTGAACAAGGCTGTGGCCATCGAAATGTCGGACTTGCCAAAATATGGCCACTTGCAGACTGTCGGTTTTGTCGAAGGCAGTGTAAAATCCGAGAACTGGTCTATGGCCAGCATTTCTATCACCGTCGAGGGCCTTATCTAAATGCCGATCATCGTCCCTCCAGACCTAGTGGAGAGCCTGCCATTCCCGTCCATGTCGGATCAGCTGAATGGCACGTACAACTCCAAAGCGTATGCCTGGGCCGAGCGGCATCCCTACGTCGCGGCTGCGATGTCGGGACAAGCGGACGCGACCTATCAAAATGCGCTGTATGTCAAGGACAGAGCTGATAACCTTGACCTTGCTGCAGAAGTTATTTTGGAGAATATCGAAGACGCACAGGCCGCAGCCAACACTGCGACACAAGCTGCAGGGCAAGCGGCCACGTCTGCGGCCAACGCAGCAGACGCCGCAGACCGGGCAGAGTCTGCAGCGTCTGGCATAGACACGGCTTGGCTTATCGACCGTCAGAACCACACTGGCGTTCAAGCTATCAGTACGGTGGACGGGCTGCAAGCAACACTTGATGCGAAGCTGAGCCTGCCTACCGCAGTTGCAAAACTGGACGAGGCGTCCACAGTCTTTATCAGCAATTCTGGCAGCACGTCTAATCCGGTGACACTCCAGGCAGGAAAGAACCACGTATTTGTGCAGATGGTCAACACAGTCCTTAACCTGAATATGCCAGCGTTTGCGGACTTCGAGGTGGGCAGCACTGTAGGTATCTATCCATTCACCTCAGACGATGTTGCGACATATCCAGAAAAATTGACGCTAAGAAATGTCGGTACTCAGACCATGAGTTTCACAGGCACGGTGCAGACCTTGTCTATCAATGCAGCAGGTATTACGCTGGACGACTCAGGCTATTTCTTGCTCGTATGTGCAACGAAGACCTCGAATGCATCTACGTGGACGGTTCTACAATAAGGAGCACAGTATGCCAGGATGGAAAGAATTGATGAAACCTCCAAGTGGAGGCGCTATGGTCGAAATCCTTAGCGTAAGCATTTTCGAGTCAAAAACTTGGACGGTGCCTTCGGACGGAATCTTGGTGTTTCGGGCCATCGGTGCTGGAGGCAGTGGCGGCAAGGGGGCTCCTGTTTCAGGAGGCTATTCAGGAAGTTGGGGCCTTAAAGCAGTTGCGGTAAAAGCTGGAGATAGTGTGACTGTAAGTATTGGCAGCGGCGGACAGTCAATCATCAGTGCCACCACTGCAGGCAATGCTGGAGGAAACACGACCGTGGTAGTTGGAGGCGCAACCTACATCGCATACGGAGGCCTTGGAGGAACCCGAGGTGCTTCACCTGCAAGTGGCCCGATGCCTAGTGCTAATTTTGATTTGCGAATTGCCTCAGTAAGACCCGGCTACGCTGGATTGGGTGCCACTGGCGGGGCTGGAGTAGACATTCTTGGGCAAGGAGGCAACGCCACTACTTCTGCATCCGTGAATATGTCAGGAGGCGGCGGCACAGGAGCCCCATCATCAGGCTCTACTGGAGGTGGGGCAGTAGGAGTCTTGTCCGCAGTCGGCGCAGCATCGACAAGCACGACTGCGCCTTTCTACATCGACGCCTCGTGGGGCGTCTGGGGGATTCCGCTGTATGGAGGCTCTGGAGGCCTTTCGGGAGGAATTGGAGGCAATGGAGGCGGGGGTGGCGGAGCGTCAGCTAGCGCAGGTGCAGGCGGTATTGGCGGGGGCGGCGGCGCTTCAAACACAGGAATTGGTGGCAATGGAGGCATCGGCGGTGGTGGCGGTGGCGCAGCAACGACATCTAGCGGTGTTGGTTCCGGTACAGGCGGTGCCGGATTTGTGCACATGAAACTGTACGCACCAATCGGAGGCTAATATGGCACGAATCGAAATCCTTGAAAACGGTGAGACAGTCAACACGATCCTTGCCAGCGAAGAGTTCGCAGAAGAACAATACCCTGGTGCTTGGAGGCTTGCTGAAGTGCAGCCTGAGCCCGAATCACCGCCTTCAGTAGAATTCTGTACTCCAGCGCAGGGGCTTGTCGCCTTGTACGTTATTAAGGGCATCACAGAAGAAGACCTTGCTGCCGCACTTGACCACATAGAAAGTCCTGAAGAACGATACACCGCAAAGATGGGTTTCGCAAGGGCTTTGGAGTGGCGAAAGTCCAGCCCGACGATGTCAGTCATGTCCGCTATTCTCAACCTCACACAAGAAGACCTTACTGCGTTGTTTGAGTACGCAGTAACAATCGAAGTTTAAACAAGGAATCCAAATGGCAACCGCAATCGTACCAGTACCTGCTAAAGTAGACCCACTACCATTTCCCACGCTTGCTGATAAGCCTGCTGGGACGTACAACGAGAAGGCCTACTTGTGGGCACAGCGCCACCCCGAGGTGGCCAATGCCATGGCTGGCCAGGCCAATGCCACATTCACCAATGCCACGGCAGCTGGCGAGTTCTCCGAGGTGGCCAAGGCCGCAGCACTTGCTGCTACTGGTGCGCAAGATGGCGTGGCCCAGAGCGCCAGCCAAGCCAGCCAAGCAGCAACGCTGGCGGGCCAAAGCCGGGACACTGCGATTCAAAACGCGAATACGGCCACGGCTGCAAACGTCGACTTCCAGGCACGATTCCTGGGGTCGAAGCCGACTCCGCCAACGACCGACAATTTTGGGCAGCCGCTGCGTAACGGTGCAATCTACATTAACGAAAATAGCGGCACTTGGAACTGGTGGAAAGGTGACGCGTGGCAAATCGGCATGTCCGATCCAGACTTGACCATCGTGGACTGGTCAAGTATTGAAAACCCTCCTAGCACGCTGGCCGGTTACGGGATCACTGACGCGATCAAGGCCGACGGTACGGTAGCGAAGGCTGCACAACTTGTCACGCCGCGAGGTATCACTGTGAACCTGGCATCGGTGTCCTCTGCATTGTTCGACGGTACGGCCAGCATCACCCCAGGCGTGTCTGGAAACCTTGCTGTGTCTAACGGCGGCACTGGCGCAGCCACCGCTGCAGCAGGACTTGCGAACCTGAATGGCGTGTCGCTTTCCGGTGATCAAACCATCGCAGGGAAGAAGACCTTCAGCTCTCCGATTGTATCTAACGGAGACATTACCGCGTTCTCGGACGAGCGTCTGAAAACGGAAATTCGTACCATCGAAGACGCAATGAGTATCGTCCTGCAAATGCGCGGCGTGCGTTACAAGCGTGTCGAAGAAACCGGCGGCCCAGACTACATCGGCTTTATCGCGCAAGAACTCAAAGGCCTGACTCCTGAACTTGTTCGTGAGCATGCCAACAAGATGCTGACAGTGGCTTACGCCAACGTCACGCCCTTGCTGGTGGAAGCCGTGAAGTACCTGCACGCTGAAATCCAACAACTGAAAGGCGTGTAATGGCACTCCCAAATTCTGGGCCTTTGGGTATGCAGCAGATTGCCACTGAGTTCGGTGGCACTGTTCCTCACTCATTGAGCGAATACTACGGCAAAGCTGCAGGCATCCCCACATCGGGGCCTATCAGCATTGGACAGTTCTACGGAAAGACGAACATCTTTTACGTGAACATTACTGCGTCTGTATCACAGCCTAATATCCGGGCACTCGCGGTGAATTCAGGTTGGGATGGGCAGGCCCCTGTTGATGTCAATATCACTGCACCCTTGATTAATAGCCTTGACCTTGGCAGTGTGCCATTCCCTGGCGGGCTTACCCTGCGAATTTCACAAGCAACTCGAATCGGAGGCGCTGTGCCAACTTCGTTTGTCGCAGGCGCTTACCGTGCAGGCAGTGCGCTTGTAACCCGCATTCCCGTTACCGTAATCAATAACGGGATCATCAGCGGAGCAGGTGGACGTGGAGGAAACGGGGGCTCTGCCTGGGTGCAGTACGCCTCTAGTTCCGATACGTATTGGGGAACTGGAGGTCAAGGCGGCAATGGTCAAGGGTTTGTGTCTAAGACTTCTTTGACAATTCAGGCTCGCGCATCTGGAGCATCAGGAGGCTACGACGCATACACTGGCGCGTCTCTTGGAGGGGAAACTCGACCGTGGGCACAGGGCGGAAGTGGCGGCAATGGCGGACTGTGGGGAGAGAATGGCACAGACGGCAACGGAGGCTACGTCGGTGGAAACTACTCCGCTTCCTTCTCAGGGACAGGGGACAAGGGAGCCACTGCAGGATACGCTATTGAGGGCCGATCCCTCGTAACCCTGTCAGGGCTTGGAACCCTGTCAGGGCCTACAACAGGCTGATGGGAGTTACAGAAGGCGTCGATTGACGCCTTTATTTTTGTCAGACAAGGTAAACTACGGGATCACTATATTGGAACTTGCCATGTCCTTTCCTGACGACCGGGATACCCCATTCCTCAGTCAGCTGCCAGACATCCAAGAGCAACGGTATATCCGACACGTAGTCCAAGCTGCAGTGAGCGCCGAGGTTGTAAAGCTGAAACTAGAAATGGAAGAAGCTTTGAAGAAGCAATCCGAGGAATTCCAAGCCCAGTTTAAGACTGCATTTCCTGAAGGGGATGCGGTAGGACATAAAAGGTTCCACGACCAACTTGTAGAAGAACAGCGCGACAGACGGGCACTGTACAAGGAAATCAGGAACAAGGCCGTGTCGGGTGTGTTGTGGGTTGCGGGCGCGCTGATCCTTACAGCACTTTGGGAGTATCTCAAACGCGAAGTAGGTGCAGGAGTAATCAAATGAAAATCAGAGCTGCAGCGATTCAACTTGCTTGGCATATCTTTATGCCGGTCATGGCAGTGTCTGTGGTATTCATTGCAGAGAAGATCGACAAGGCCTCTCCAGTGGTGAAGGACTTCAAGATCACATCGCAAAAGGAAATGCCTGATGGAGGCCTGGTTATCGAAGGCACTATGGAAAAATTGCGTGACTGCAAGTTTTCCGAAGTGACTGCCTATACGCAGGATGGCCATCAAGTCCATGTCAATTTTTTGGACAAGCCTCCAAATGCGCCAGCAACCACGCGGGCTGTTCGCATTCAGGCCTGGGGGCCCTGGGAAGTGTACTCAGGCCGAAGCACATCTGTATCGCTGTATGCGAGACACAGTTGCCACGTATTCTGGAGTCAGACGACGAAGCTGACCGACATCAACCTGGTGCTAGTCACCGAACCACTTGCAAGCATGATTAAGGAGCAGCAACAATGAAGATCGGTCAGAAAGGTGTAAACCTTGTCCGCAAATGGGAAGCGTTCCGTGAGTTCGCGTATCCCGACATCATGAGTAAGCTGTACAAGGCTTACCCTAAAGCTCGCTGGGGCTTTCGTCCCGCAAAAGACATCCTGGCTGAACTTCCTGCCTCTGCTGCGAAGCTCAGCGGCACACCTTGGACAGTAGGCTATGGCGAAACGCAAGGCGTGGATATGTACAGCACCCGCACTCAAAGTGGTGCCCTGGAACACCTGCTGTCGAAAATTGCACCGTTTGAAGCAGCCTTGAACCGCTTCCTGAATGGCGCATCGACTACACAAGGTCAGTTCGACGCCATGATGGCGCTGCTGTGGAACATTGGCGAAACGAACTTCCGCACGTCCAGCGTCCTCAAAGCGCATCTGCGTGGCGACTATATCAGCGCAGGCCGCGCCTTCCGGCTGTTCAACAAGGCCCGTGATCGCACCACCGGCCGGCTGGTGGAAGTGCAAGGTTTGACCAACCGCCGCGCTGAAGAAGCGAACGTCTACGCACTTGCAAGTCCCAAGGCTGAGCCAAAGGTGCAGGATGCAGCCCATGTCGAAGCACTGATCCCTGATGTGCCTACGCCTCTGTCGGCACACTTGGAAGTCGAACCAGAAAGCCGCATGTCGCAAAGCCCTATCAATCGCTCTGTGGTAATCGGTGGCGGCTCCGCAGCCGTGGCCACGGTTGCAGAAACGACCCGTGCAGTCTCTGACATCAAGGACAATGCGCTGAGCTTGGGCGATTTCCTGGTGCCAGGCTTGCTGCTGCTGGTCATCGTGCTGTTCGGCTACATCGCCTATCAGCGTTACAAACAAAGAAAGGAAGGCTGGGCATGACCGAAGCCACCACACCGAGTCCCGCACCCGTAGTCGTGGTGCAGAATGACAGCAGTGCAGATCGAACCTTGTGGTGGCTGAAGCTGATCGGTGTGGTGCTGGTCATGCTGGCCGTCACCCTTGGCGGCGGCTTCTTCTGGGGCACGCGCTGGGCTATCAAGCACCAGAAAGCGAAAGTCGAGTACCTGGAAAAGATCGTGGTCGAGAAACAGGCCCCGGTCATCCAAAAGGTGTACGAGGATCATATCGTGTACAAGGATCGTATCGAAACCATCGAAGTGCCCAAGATCATCGAACGCAAGGTGTACCACAACACCTGCATGGATGACGAAGGCGTGGACGCATTCAACAAGTTTATGAAGCCATGAAATACGCAACACTTGTCCTGTGCGCCCTGCTTGCAGGCTGCAGCACCACGCCCTACATGCCCCACATTGACCCGGTGCTGCTCAAGAAATGTGAAGCCCCGCCGCCCCTGGTAGGGACTAACGGGGCTAAGGTTCTGCAGTGGGCCAAGAAAGCTGGCCCTGGCATTGCAGAGTGCCACCGGATACACAACGCCCTTGTGGACGTTGTGCAACCATTACAGCGTAAGGATGTTGTCCGAAACGCTGTCCGCGAGACTGCTGTGAGTAACCAGTAGCGTCTGCACGAAACCAGTCGAAGTCAGCAATCCGAGGCCCGCGTTTTCGCGGGCTTCGTCGCATCCGTGAAACGGTTCATCGAGAACCAACAGAGGCACGTTCGGCAGGAAAGTCTTGGTCAGCGCCACCCGCACAGCCAGGCCCAGAGCGTCCTGGGTGGAGCCAGACAGGCCCGCCACGCTGCGGCCATTGACCCGGAAGCCGTCCGCATCCCGCGTCACTAGGCTCTCTGTGCCACGCATCTGGGTGAAGTGGTAGGACACGGAGCCCAGCACGATAGACCACAACTCGGCCGAGATTGCAGGCTTGGTATCGCGCAGCTTTTTAATCAGCGCGTTGTGCTTCTCAGCTTCGTTGATGTCCTTCGTGACCTTGGCAATCTGTGCTGCGCAGTCGTCACGAGTCTTCACCTTGAACTCGTAGAGCTTCATGTCACTGGCATACTGCGCTTCGGCCATCTGCATTGCCTGATAGGCCTTGTCACGCTTGGCCAACTCTTCGTCAAGCATTGCGATGTGATGTTTAAAGGCTTCCTCGTCGGCACGCAAGTCCAGAACGTCAATCGCATCAGGGATCACGATCTGAGCAAGCTGGGCCTCTGCGGCTTCTGCTGCGGCGACGGCCTTGGTGTAGGCGTCCAACTTGCGCTGCATGCCTGCAACGTCTGCCACGGCCACATCGTCGGGGATAGGGCCACCGATCCACTTAGGCTCTGCAGGCACCGCGCTGCCCAGCTCCCAGAACTCGGGATTGGCCAAGGCAATGACCTTGTTGTGGATTTCAGCGATGTCCGTCAAGGCCTTGAGTTCGTTGCGCTGAACACGGATGGTCTCTTCCAGCTTCGTGATCTTGCCGTTCAACTCTTCAGTGCGAGCTTGCACCTTAGCGTTTTGGCTGGCGACTTCAGGAAGCTTGCTGATGTCCATCTTGCAGAACGAGCAAGTGTCTTCGTTGACAGCAGTCGCAGAGATGGCCACACGTTCTTCACGCATGGTCGCCATCTGCTGCAGATAGTCCTGCAGCTTCTGACGGGATTCAGCGGTTTCGGCAACAAGTGCTGGAACGTCTTCAGACCAAGTGAGGTCGTAAGTCGGGAACTTGGTTGCGAAAGCCTTTCGCTTACGGTCGGCTGCGGCTTTGTCATGCGCTGCCAGCTGTGCGGCCTGAATGTCTTGTGCCGTAACACCTGGGTGAGTCGGGGGAATGGCCTGCTGCACCAGGGTTTCGCGGCGGTTTTTGGTGGCCACGATGGTTTTTTGCACCTCTGCAGCCCGCGCCAGCTCTTGTTGGACTGCTACCAATTTCGTAGCAGTTTCGGCCTTTTTTGCCTTGAAATTTTCGTTGTGTGCATCGGCCTTGGCCAAATCAGCCTGAGCCTGCAAAACTGCCTCATTTTTAGGCAGCTCTGGCGGCTCGCCCAGGTTGGCCCGCAGCTGCTCCAATTGCGCCACCATCGTGCGGGTGTTGCCCGATGGCAGGTGCGTCTGGATGCGTCCCACTACGTCGTCAATGACCTGCAAATCGGCCAAGCGTTCGACCAGCGAGCCTGCTGCGCCCTTCTGGTCGCTGGCAATGACGCCCTTCACGGACTCTTGCGCAGCGAAGATCAGCTGCTTGAACAACGCGGCATCGCAACCGAACAAGGTTTCCACGAACTGCGCCACGCCGCGCTGCCCGGTAACGACCTTGTCGGCATACGTGAGTTCGGCACTTGCCGGTGTACGGTAGATGGTGTAGTCCACGCCGTCCAGTTGGATTTCGAGGTCAACCCGCATGGAGTTCAAAGGCTGATCGTAGCTCACGACTTCCGATGCGGATTCGCGCAGCATGCCGCTTCCCATCAGGGCGTATGCGATGGACTCTAGCACCGAACTCTTGCCTGCTTCGTTGCTGCCCAGCAAGGTGTTCAGTCCAGGTGTGAAAGTCAGTTCCAGGTCGCGGTGTTGACGAAAGTTTTTGAGCTTGAGAGATTTAAGCATTTGGCAGTCCTTCCACAATTGTGTATTCTTCTTCGGTGAGGTGACGCTTGAGAGCATCCATGATATTGAACTTGCGAATCTTTTCCACAGAGTTCATTGCAAATTCTTCGGCCTTCGCATTCGGGTCGATGACCTTGACTGCGTTGCCGACGATAAAGGCTTGGGAGCCACGACGGTAGCGGGCAATGAAATCCATCATGTCCGTGGACTGCTCTGGAGTGCATTGCCCAACGAAGCGGATGAAACGCGCATCAGTTTCCACTGGTGCATTCCAAGGGATTTCAACGTAGTCCTTGGGACTCCAGGTTTCGATCCGTTCGATGCCGGTGCGGGTCAAGCGGTGCATGCACTTCATGTCCTGGTGCAGGCAGTCGCTGATAGAGGCTGGGAACTGGTTGCCACCGATGAAGACCTGGCCGCGCATTTCTTCGCGGTAGTAGTGTTCGTGTGCAAAGAACACGGTCTGCACCGGCAGGGCCGCAATCTGCTCACGGCTGATGTTCAAGCTGTGGTCGGCTTCCTTGGCGAAGTTGTTGTCGAAGTTGGCATGCACCAGCAGGTACTTGGTCTTCGGCACCATGCTCAGTTCGTGGTTCAGCAAGTCTTGGTTGTGTACGTGGCTGATGACGTAGATGTCTTGGTTGATCGCTTTCGCGCCTTGGATGTACTCGACGTTTTCGTGGGCGGAGAGAAGCCTGCCCAGCAGCTGCAGATGGGACACCTTGGCACTGTCATTGTGCAGGTCGTGATTGCCTGCCACGATCCACAGACGAAAGCCCTTCGTGAGCCAGTCCTGCAGATGGTCATGCACCTGCATCCAGTCGAACAGAGGAATCGTGTGGGTGTCGAACAAGTCGCCCAGGATAATCAAGTCCTCGTCAATGCGCTGCAGGCACTTGTGGAACTCGTCCACAAGGAACTGGCGCAGCTGCAAGGCGCTGTTCGTGGTGGTGCCTGCGGATCGGATTGTGCCGATGTGGAGGTCGTTGAGGATAATCATGTCAGTTTACCTTTGCGCCGTAAATACTTGCCATGCATTCTTTGAGTGTGCATGTGGGGATGTCTTCCAGCAACCAGCTGCCAGAGTCTGTGAAGTCGTTATCGAAGTAGCTGAGAGGCAGCATGCGCCACGCATTCAGGTTCGTGTGCAGGATCAAGACGTAGCACTCGGCTCCTGTCTTCTCCCACATTCGCATTCTAGCACGCTGTGCCGATTCAAAGTTCTTTTTCGGCAGGCGTGTGTCGTGTGCCAACTCCTTCACCTCAAGCAGCACCACACGGCTTTGATGCTCCCCTTTAAGCTGCAGACCGGAACCTGTCTGGTTGTACTCTACAAGTTCTGAGGTCATGAAGTCAGCCGGGGCTTCCTTCTTAGCCCCTTCTCGTGCATCTGGTGGGCGGTAATATGCGAAGTTCATTTTCTGGGACAAGGCTTCGAGGAAGACCTTGACCTTGCCTTCGGCATATTTGCCACGGGTTCCGGTAGTGGATTTGCGGATCGGAGTTGGCATATGGGTTCCTTTACAGGGGCAGTTTCGTTTCTTCGTGCAAGGCCTGCAGTTGGAAGGTGAAGTTCGGGTCAACAACTTCCACAGAGTTCGCGTACATTTCCCAGATTTTACGATACTGCGTCCAGCCGTTGAAGTTGCCGGTATGGCCACGGCCCATGCCGGTAGGCGATGCGCAGTGTTCCAGCGGCGACGAGTGCAAAGGCTTGCTCACGACAAGTCGGGAGAACAGGTTCATGTCTTCTTCGAGGTTCGGGACTCGGCCTTCATGCGTCAGGTAAGACACACGAGCAGAACGCGCCGCAGAAATCTTGCACAAGTTCGAGTCGGTGCAGTCGCCCTTTTCTTCCTTGGTCAGATAGGGCAAGTGCCACTGGCCAGGAACGAGTTCTTCAACCTTGCCAGCCAGGACGTATTCGCCTACTGCCTGCAGCATCAGCTGGGCCAAATGCCGGATTTCGGGCTGAGCGTCCTTGTGGTTGCGCAGCGTGAACCAGTTGTCCCAATCGGTTGATGTGACGATGGTACGCATCCAGACGAATGGTTCGAGAACGCGGTTAACGACTTGCTTGTGCAGGCCCAGGCCGTTCAGGCGTTCTGCCTCGAAAGCGGCGGCGTTGGCTGCATCGACCCAACGAGCCTGGGCCTTGTCAGTGTCCAGCACCTCCAGATCAGCCTGCATGCCCTTCTGGTTCGCGCCCCAGTGGATCGGCATCGCCGGGTTCTCGCGGACTTGCTTAATCATCTTTTCGATGGGGATTGCGCGGCTGCTGGCTGCATTGCGGGAGAACACGCGATGTGTCATGAGTTCAGCATGGATGAAACGCGGGTAGTTCAGCTCCATGGTGAACAAGTGGGGCAACTTAGGCTTGACTTTGCAGACGCTGCCGAGGATAACTTTTGCGGAGTAGGACATAGGTAAAGCGCCCGTAGGCGCTGATTGAGGTTGAGGGATTGCTTAGGCTGCTTTGGCCATGACCAGCACATAATCCTTGCTGGGGTGGTGTTCCTTGACGAAGGCTTCGATCAACTTGCGCTGAGCTGGAGTAACTTCGTCAACGAAGGTTTCCAGCTGCAAGTCCACCTTGATGATCCCCTTTTCATGCATACGGATCATGTCGCACAGGTAGTTTCCTGTTGTCACTCCCCGCTTGGCGTTAGCGGCCAAGATGTTCAGCATGTGGGTCTTGCCGGTGCCTGCAGCACCTTCCAAATATACGATTCGCATTTCATTTCTCCTGGTTGAGGCCCTACAGGGCCGTTAAATTACGCTTCAAGCTCTGCAAGACCTTTATTGATCGCCTCTGGAGTCGGCAGGTTTCCGATTTCGATTTGATCGTAGAAGTTCTTGCCGAAGCTTGCGCTGGACATCACCGGCACTTTCATGTCGGCATACGGTGCCACCATGCAGGCATGCATCAAGGGCAGGAACTCTACCAGATCGCAGATTCGGACACTTGCTACCACTTCGTCGTGGATCGGGCCGTAGCAGACCGCATCGAACTTGCTGAACAGCTTTGCCTTCCACATACGGCCTTCTGCAAGCTTCGTCATTTCTGCACTGGAGCTTTGCACCTTGAAGTTCACGGCTTGACGTTCTGCCTTGCTGGACACCATCCGGTCTTCCGACTGCAGGAGTGCAGCAAGGTGTCGGCGTGCGCCCAGCTTGGTCAGTGTGTAGCCCTTCTTCTTGGCGTCTGCCACGACTTCGGTCTTCCATGCACGAGCCCCTGGGAAAGCGTCTTCACGGGCATCGAGGTAGCTTTGCGCTTCTTCTTCCGATACCAGCAGCGTGGCTGCCAGTTTCGGTGCCATGGCTCCGTATTCACCGGAAAAATTCGTCTTTTTTCCCAACGCACGATACGACTTATACGCCTTTCCTAGTTCTGGATCACCGGACATATTCGCAAAGGCTTCGTACTCACGCTCGTCCAGTGGCAAAGTCATGTCCACGATCTGGGCCACAGCGTCCTTCAACACCTGCGGCTCATTACGCTTCATGATCCCGACTGCCGTCAGAGCATGCATATCCTTCAACCGATCCCCGACAAAACACGCAAGCATGTTCTTGTCCTGCGAGTAGTCAGCAATCACGCGCAACTCTTGGGATGCAAAGTCCATCGACACGACCACTGCATCAGAACGATGCGGCAGAACGATGCTGCGGAACTTGGCCTCAAACCCGTCGATCTTCGCGTGCTTAGGCTGCTGCTGCAAATTCATTCATGTTCAGGAAGGTTCGCTAGACCTTCCCCGTCTTTCGACTGCTGCATATTTCTATGCAGATCAGACTATATCAAGGTCTTCGACTTTACTCGCTAAGACCACTACCATTTCCACCCGCTTGGGTGTACTCCCTTTCGGGATAGTCGTTAGGCGTTTACTTGAAATTCAGTGGCAGGTTCAGGTTGTTAAGCTTTACAGTTTCGTCTCTCCACTGTGCTGCTTCCAGTTCAGTCTTGAAACGCTTCGTTCCGTAAATTTTTCCGTTACTCACCACTCTAGCCATCCATCGCTCTCTAGACGCTATCCAACACACACCTATGTACTGGCTCACCACTCCACTTGCAGACCTCTGAGGCAATTTCAAACCTTGAGTAGGTTTGTTGTACACGCTCAAGCCTGAGACCCTTGCGTGATGCTTATTTTCCGTAGAAGTTGCCCATTCCAGGTTTACGACAGCGTTATGCTGCTTGTTCCCGTCTAGATGGTTGACTTCTTTCTTGCCTTCAGGATTCGGTATGAACGCTTCTGCCACCAGTCTGTGCATCAACCTCTTCGCTGGATGCTGTCCTGGTCTGTGGAATGACTGTACAACGTATCCGTTCTTCATGGTGTATGTGCTCAAGACGTTGTCCGAGAGCCCTTTCACCTTTCCAGTGCTAGATACTTGATAGCCTTCAAACTCTGCAATAGGTTTCCAAATTTCAAGATTTAGCACGGGATTGTCCTTTCTGTGTGCAACTGCAGTATATGGTCACCGGCAGCTGCTGTCAATAGGAGTTTCCCCGTTTAGGTAGTTTTAGACGCAAGATTTCTCTTGCGAATCCCAATGTTTAGGTTTTGCAGAAGACGCACGTCGGGTGTTGGTCGAGGACTGGCGGTGCGAGCTGTGAATCTTGCCATCCTGCCAATGCACGAAGCCTGGGTAGGTGTTGTAGTACAGCGAGCGGCGTGTACGCACCATCTGCATCAGCTTCAAGGCCTGCAGCACTGGAGCAAGTTCTTCGCTGGCATCACGGACAGCGTAGGCCAGAGCCAGCGCATCGCCCTTGGGATTGCCCTGGCGAATACCTTCAGCCTTCATCTTGGCCGTGGGCTTGTTCCGAACACGGACGGGCAGCTGCATGGTTTCATACAGCAGCTTGCACATCATGTTGTTCGAGAACTTGAACGCAGGCTCGCCGCTGAACCGGGCACGCACATAGTCAGTCAGCTTTTGCGGATCGCCACCGATTGCCGTTTCCACGTAGAACGCGAATTCGTCGTGGCCCTCGGCCTGCAGCAGCGCTACCAGCTTCGACGGCGTGCGGACACGGGTCGAGAGGAACGCGTCCTTCTCTTCCACGACGGTTTCTTCGGAGACGACCGGGCCTTTTTCATCGTCCTCGTCATCGCTGTCTTCCGCTTCGTCGGCCATGCTTACGGCTTCAACCTTGCCCATCACAATGCGGTAGGCATCCTTGATTTCCTTCGCAGTGATGTCCTTGGTGTAGACCGGTGGCACAGTCCCGTCCCAACCTTGCGCAATCAGATACTGGCGCACGATGTCCCAGGACGCATCGTAGACTTCAGTATCTTCGCGGGTAAGCTGACTCAAACGCGCCGCCGAAATCTTGATGCCCTGCAAGTAGCTCTGCACATGCAAGTAGTTCGCAGCAAGTTCCACTTCTTCGTAGACGTGGTAGTGGTGTTCCAGCTGCATGTGAAACTTGTAGAAGTTGTGCAAGTGCGCTGCGGTGATCGCATCGTCTGCGCCGTAGTTCAGGACTTGCTGGCCAGTCAGGTCGCACATCTTGTACTTGCCGTTCTCGGTCACTTCCTCATACGAGGTCTGCTCGTAACCGATGTGCAAAGCCGCACGGAACTTCAAGCCCAGCTTCACGTTCTCATTCACGTATGCCGCTTCCAGCTGCACATCGCGGATGTTCGGAATGAAACCTTCTTCGCCGTACTGCTTCCAGTGTTCAGACCACGGCGTGCCGTCTTCGTCCTTGGCCGAGTTAGTCAGCACAGACAATTCAAACGGGCTATTGGCGATGACGATTTCCTTGCCGAAGCAAGCTTCAATCATTTTGCGGGCCTGCACCATCGTGATGTTGTTGGTGTCCTTGTGGTTCACCGACACGTAATAGGTGTACTGCAGGTTGTTGCCGAAGGTCAGCGAGAAGCCGGTCAAGCGGTGGCCCAGCGGGTCAACGCCCTTCGCGTCACCTTGCGCTTCCATCCAATCGTCTGACTCTTCCACGCTGGAGGACTCGATGTCGAATCCCACTTCTGCAGTGCGGGTCAGCTGACTGACAAGCTTCGGCATGTATTCGTCGTAGTTGTCCGCAGTGATCAGCTTCTTGACACCGCGCCACTTCTGCAAGCGGCTGTCGCCGCCCGAGGCACGCAGGGCTTCTGGGACATGGTTCGTGGTGATCCCGGCCACCCAGGTCAGGCTGACCCGTGCCGTGTCCACCCACTCGGGATAGAGGGTCGTGAGCTTGAGGCAGCGCACCACTTGATCCCAGTTGTCCACGATGATCTGCAAACCCTTGTCCTTGTTGCTGTCAGCGAACACGGCCAGCTCGTCACGCTTGCCAGCACGCAGCAAGGCTTCAACTTCTTCTGCACCGTCTTCGCCGTAGTTGCCGATCAGGTTCAGCCAAGCGCCTGCGCCGAAACGCGGCGCGCCCTTGATGTTGTCGGACGTATCGCCGACAAGGGCCTTGTACAGCGTCACCAGCTTGAAGCTGAAGTCGCCGTACTTGTTCATGCCAACTTCGCCGTTGATGTTGACCATGATGGCCGAACCGTACTTGTTGACCTGGTTCAGAACAATCAAGTCGTTATCGTAGGTGAAGATTTCGGCGTCTTCTTCGGTGTTCGCAGCAAGGAACGCCAACACGTCGTCGCCTTCGACCCCGTTCTGCTGGCAGGCCATGGAGCCCAGATTGTGGTAGGTTTCGCGGATCAGTTCACGCAGGATGTAGAACTGCTCATACGCTTCTGGTGGGCGGCTGTCCTTGTCACCTTCGCGGTTGGCCTTGTAGGTGTGGTCGATCAGGACGCGGCGCTGCTTGCTGTCCTTGCCTTCAAAGACCATCACGAAGTCTTTGGGAGTGAGCTTGCGTTCTTCGAGTCGTTCGTTGATACGCTCGACAACTTTCTCGTAGCCGTGCATAGCCGAATTCACATACACCGTGCGGCCAAAATGGTTCACTGGTGTGGCGTCATCTGCACGGCCACCCAGCAGGCACGTCCACAAAATACTGGACATGTCGCCGAAGATTTTCTTGGGGTTCATTATGCGCTCCTGTTTAAGCTTACGGTTTATCGCGTTTGGTCTGGCAGTAGATGCAAGTCCACTTGCCCAGTGCAAGTCTTCCTGCAGCGATTTCTTCGCCGCAGTCTACGCAGCTGCTGCCGTCGAAGTCCTTGGGAGGCTTCATGTTAGCAGCTTGGGTGACTTTGCGCAAGGCTTCGTCACGGTAGTAGAATTCGTTTTCGGTCGCAATGTCTGCGGGATCGGACATCGCTTCCTTCACGCTTGTGCTCCTTCGGATTCTGCGGCATACGCCTGAACCTGCTTGCCCCAGTCCCACGCAATAGCGTGCACCAATTTTTCGAGGAATTCCATATTGCCGCTGTTGTTGATTTCATGCTTGATGTAGATGTCGCTGACACCAGCCTCGGAAACATGTGCGGAGAGAGCGCCCATGTCAGCCCAGCGGCCCGTCAACCGGATCACGATGCCACCAGCCTCAACGATGGCACGGGCCTCGTCGTCGAAACGCACATCGCCGAAGATCAGAGCTTCGCGGCCAGCGCCTCCTGCACTCTTCGTAGCCCTTCATTGCCTGCTTGACCCAGATATTCTCGTCAAGGCTTCGGCCCCATTCGGTGCCCAGGCGCTGAGCTGCAGCACGCCAAGTGAAGTCGTAGCCTGGAACCAGCTTCTCTTTGTCGTCGCGGTTCTCAGGCTCAGGGAAGCCCATCGAAGCCATCGCAGCTTTTAGGGGCGCTGCAAAGCTGCGAATTTCAGCGCGGCCAAAGTATGCAAGCAATTCTCCTGAAGCAGTTTCGCTGCGGTGTCCTTGCCGCTGCCTGCTAGGTCTTCAACTACCCAATATCAGTCGTTTCATTTCTATTACTCCACGCCAATGAATGGGCCACTCTTGATGCGTCTCTGGGTTTCCAGAAACAGGTTGTTGAACCGTTCCATGCCGGATACGGCCTTCTGCTCGTACTTCTTTGGCAGGTTTTCCGAGAACGGATCGCAACCAAAGAAGTCGATAAATTGCACCGCTGTCCATGTACGTTGGCACAAGATAGCGTGACAAGGTCTTGAGACGTTCTCGGACGGCTGCGACGTGTCGAGCCACAGTTCACGAATCTCGTCAAAAGCACTGTCCAGGTACAGCTGGGATTTAATAGTCAGAACTTGTCCCTTGAACGGCTCCATGGCCATAAAGGTCTTGTCTCCATCCGAGTAGTAATCTTCGTAGGCGTAAGTCAGCTTCAGGATCGTGAGCATCTTGAGCATCTCGTCCGCATTCTCGAACGCGGCAAAGTCTTGACGCTGGATCCAATCGTACATCCGATCATACAAGTCTGTACGCTGAAATCTGACGTCGTGCCCTTGGGGTAGTAGAGCAAGTCTCTCGGGTGATGTCCTGGTCTACAGCCTCGCTGAAGCAGCTGTGCCGTCCAAAACCCCCACAGGCGGGACTGACCAGTGGCGTATGAAGTTCACCGTCGCAGTGTCGCCCTCAATCACCGTTTTCGCGCGAATATCCTTGAAAAATGCTCACGAATTCTGTAGCAAACAACGCCCGTCCACGTTGGATGTCCGGCTCCCTAAGAAAACACCAGAGGGTGCATAACCAGGGAGCCAGCGAACTCTGCCAGGGGCTGCAGTGCGTTTTCGGTCAGGCCTTCTTTGATGATCATGCGGTCGGAGCGCCGGTACAGCGGATACACAAGGTTCGCTTGCCTGCGCAGGTTCTTTCGACGGCGCGATCGTCAGACCCTTGCCGTTGAGTGTGGGCGTGTATGTGGGTGGCAATTCCCAGACTGGCTTCGTGTCAGGGAAGTGCAGCAAGCATGTCCTTGCCTTGCGCACCGGACTTTGCGACGCCGTCTACAAGCTGCTTGCGCAGCGCAGTGCGATGTGCCGCCCCCAGGGGCAGGGGCGGCAGCGCATCGGGCGTCACGGACAGATCAATGTCGCCCAGGTACATCAGATTTCCTTCAAGTAGTAGTTACCCACCGCAGGAGCAAGGTTCGCTTTGCGGTAGGCAGGCCCCTTGGCGATCTTCTTGTTGGCATCGAAGATAGCTTTGCCGTCCAACGAACTTGCTGTAGTTCGAGGCGTCCACTTCTTGGATTCGCATAGTCCATGTCGAAGCCGACCACGTGGCCGCAGCCCACTGACGTAACGTGCTGGTCAGGCAAGTGCATCCACCACAGGCCCACAGCGTCGATCACATGAATCTGCATGCGGGCCTTCTTCATGTCCATGCCCACGCTGTCCTAGCAACTTGCCCAGCAACCAGAACTTGGCCTTGACATATGCACGCATCAGCGGGTTCTTGTCGTGGGTCACGGTGATCGCTTCGACCATTTCGCCGACTCCTCTTCAAAGTGAGTGCCGGAACTGCGCCTGGACGTTTCGGCGACCTGGAGTCGGCACAGCGTCCCGGAACGCAGGCTGCGGTCGTCTTCAGCTTGTCATGCTGCAGGCCGCTGCCTTCTGTAACGCTCTTGTAGCGAGCTTCACGGTCGGCCTTCAAAACTTCAACGATGATCTTATCGACGGGCTGACGCTTTCACGGCCAGAATCTTCTTGGCCGTATAGAGAACGTCTTTATCGACATCCTTCTGTTTAACAATCCAGCGGAGATAGCTGGGAGGAAGCTGCACAAAGGACTTGCCTTTGTGTTCGCCGAACGTCACGATGGAGAGCATCTTGGGCAGAGCTTCCACTTGCAGAACGTCGTGCAGGGTGCGTGGGCCAGTCAGTCCCACAAGGTGCTTGAGCAGCTGCAAGGTCATGAACACATCGCCGCCTGCGTCGTGGGCCTTGCCTGGGGTCAGGCCAAGGTATTCAACCAGTGTGGTGAGCTTGTGGTTCGGCGCATTGGGGAGCAAGCGCTTGGCCATGGCCATGGTGCAGATAGTGCCTGCAAGGTCTTCGATGTGGCGTTTGAGGAAACGCTTGTCGAACGGTGCGTTGTGGGCGATCAATACCACTGCACCTTTGGGCTGGAACACTTCGTGGAAGTGTGGTGCGTTTTCGACATGGTGATCGTAGATGCCGTGGATGGCACTTGCTCCCTTGTCGATTGGCACACCAGGGTTGATCAGCATGGAAGTGATCGTGTCCGTTTCAATGGTCACAGGATCGACTTCGGCCCACGCTACCTGGCAGATGCCGCTTGCTGGGGCGGCGGGTACTTTGAAGCCTACGGTTTCAGTATCCCCTAGAATAAATCTCATATTGGTTCCTGTTCTGGGTGCAAGAAAACCTGCCGAAGCAGGTTTCCTGTTTTACGCGATTACCTTACCGTTGACGCGGCACTCACGATCACCTTGGTGAACGCTTCGTTATTCGTAGACTTGGCTTTCTGTGCCGTGAACTTCAGCTGTGCAGCTTCCGCTGCAGTCATGCGGCCCTTGGCCACCTTGAAGCTGGCCTGGATCGCATGGTTGTTGAAGCTGCGACGACCGCTTTCTGGCAGGTCAGTCTGAACCAGTTCACCGACCAGGGCCAGTGCTTCAGGTTCGGTGCTGTCCACCGAGGTCAGTTCACCCACAACACGGATGCGGTGCTGGATGTTGGCCTTGGTGTAGCCTTGGGCCTTCAGCGCGGCCGACGCGGTCAACAAGTGCCACGCCGTCGTCGGTTGGAGGTCTTGCCGCTGTCGCTGTACTTCACCGGCTCAATGTCGGCGTCCTTGTCACCGGGCGAGGCCACCCAGCTGTTCTTGGCAACGACATCATTTCCATGGTGAAGAACTTGCCCAGCGAAGTCTCGTCGTCGTTCGCCATGACCATTTCGCCTTGCTCAGCCTTGATGCGGGGCACGGAGTCATGTTCGATGGTGAATGCATCTTTCGAGCCCGAGAAGACGTTCGTCTTCATCACTGCGGCCACACCAGTCAGCGCCAGGGCGCTTTTCTTTTCCGTGGCCGGGGCCAGTTCGGTGCTGGCAGCAGGCGCTGCGGCTGCATCGGCTTCGCCCACTTCGGCGGCTGCTGGAGCCGGTGCAGGGGAGGCCGCAGGAGCTTCTGCCGGGGCAGCTGCGTCTTGCTTCACTTCCTTGTCACCGCCTTCGCCAGCGCCTTCGGTGGCACCAACCATCTTCAGCTTCAAATGCTGCACCTTCAATGTGCTTTTTAGACAGAGCCATGATAATTCTCGCTTTCAATTTCAGAGTCATAAGCCGGGAAACACTCCCGGTGGGCGTTCGAGTCTTGCGACTCAGAAGGGTTTATTCTACATCAAAAATCGTGCTGCGGCAACTATTTTCACAAGGGTTCGATATCTGCAGGCTGCGCAGTTCGTTGAGGTCAAAGACGCGCGCGTGCCAGGTGCCTTCAAATTCTCGTTGCCGCCCTTGCTGATGAACGCTGCAAGTTCTGCAGAGCATACACGAAAGCGCTTTCTGTCGGGAGCAGTGAGCATTTCGTGCAGCAGCGCAGAAGCCACGGTACTTATGGTAGCACGACCTTGCATAGATTTCAAGACAAGGTTTGCCGCCATGTTCGATGAATGCGAAGCCGAGAGGTACCGTGTGTCGGGTCTTGCTGTGCCATGTCCGCAAACGTGTTGAACACCTTCAGCCATTCAGGCAAGGTCTGTGTCGGCAGGTCGCCCACCGTGGTGGAAGATGTCGTCATCCATTTCCTGCAAGATTTCCTCGAACTCGTCGCCGAAGATGCCCTTGATCAAGCCGCCGAAACTCGCGAGACCGAAGCGGGCAACGCTGTAGTTGAACACGGTATGTTTTTTAGCACCAGACTTGCGGTTAATTTCCTCTTGGGTGAGGCCTTCTTCGCCGTCTTGCATAAGCTCGCGTCGTGATTCGCTGTACAGCTCGTCAAACTCGTACTCGGCATTTCTTCCAGGCTGTAGTTGCGGACGATGCTCGATGACGCGATATAGCATCCGACGCATTGCACATTCCTTGTTGGCCACTGCGTTCTGGAACTGCATCAGGTAGCGCTGAGCCTGGATCACAGGCGGCTTCACCAGGGTCAGCAGCACCACACGTTCCATCAGTGCGGACTCAGATTCTGCAGCTTCTGCAATGAAGCAGATGGGTGCAGAAAGCTGGGTCACATGCAGTGCCCGGTAGTCACTGTTCTCACGATTGCTCCTACGTTCAACGTCACGGCAGTTGTACCATCACGCAGCATCAGCTTGAACTGGTCACATTCCTACTGACATTTCAGACGGCTTGAATTCGTCGACATCTTGCTGCATGCTGAACTGCGAACAAGGTCGAGGTCGGCGACAGCATCTTAGGCTCTTGCTGGTAGAAGTGGAAATTCGCCATGAGCTTGGTGATTTCCGTTTTACCTGCACCAGCAGCACCGTTGATGTGCAGCATAGGAAACTTGCTGTAGAGCTTGTGGAACAGCATGCGGTAGTTGCATGCGATGATCCAGCCCAGCAGCTTGCCCAGGTAGTGGGGCTTCTGGCAGTGCAGCAAGGATCGGATCGTACTGCGCAGACGCGCTTTGTTTTCGTCTTCTTTGATCCACTTGAAGTTCGGGGCCTGGTCAGGTCAGCTTGAAACTGTCCAGCTTCCATGGGGAAGCCTACGAATTTCATCTTGACATCCAGGGCTGCGATGCCGGATTCGGGCACCACAAGCTTGCTGTCAGAATGACAATCTCATGAAGTCCTTGCGGGGTTCTTCGAGGTCATGGGACGTTCATGATGTCGAGGCCTTCACGGTTCACAACATACATACGATTCTTTCCTTTTCGCGCTCGCTCCACCAAACGCATAAACATACCACGGGAGTGAACATCGGTTCCGTTAAACGACTGGCCGTAAGGCATCATCATCTTGTTCAGGCTTCCGACTGAACTAAACGTTTCCACTCCAAAGACCTTGATGTCGTCGGCACCGTCGACTTAATCAGCCTGCAACTCCGTCACCGTGTTGCTGCTTGAAGAGACAAGTTCTGTCACGTTGCCGAAAGACATGGCCGTAACCTTGCGGGGGCCAGCGTCAGAGGTCACATAGGCACCGTTGCTGGACAGCACGATACCGGCGTGATCGAACTCGCCCTTGCCTTCTTCGTCCAGACCTTCAGCACCGTTCTCGTCACCGGCCACGATGCCTTCCATGATTTCCTCTTCGGGCACTTCGATGCCTTTGAGGTCAGGAGCAGCATGGTTGCACAGCGTGGCGATGGCCATGGGGCTGTAGGTGTAGCAAGGATTGTCCTCGGTGTACTCCCACATCCGAGCAAGTTCCGCCTTGCGCTTGCTTGGCGTGTTGTATCGGCCACCGTCGCTTTCGTGGTTGTTGCACAGGCCAGTAGACGCAGCCAGCAGGTCCCGCTGGCTCATGCCCTTGGCGTGGGCCGCGACGGCACTGATGGCCAGCAAGCGAACCCAGCGGCTTGATGCCTTCGCCTCGACATGGTGTCGAACGAGGGCGGCAGCGTGATCGGCTTTTGTTCTTCAGCTTGGCCACTGCCTTCGTCACCTTGTTCTTCGACTGATCAAACAGGGCTACCATTTCGGCAGACAATTCAACCTTGCCCTGCACTGCAACCATTTCGCGTGGCAAGCTGCAGATGTCCTTGTACAAGGTTTCTGCGGCGTCCTTGTCCTCGGTGGAAAGGTCTGCAATCTCCTTCAACTCCGCATAGGTCAGCTGAACCTTGTAGCGGCCGTTTTCACGCAGGACGTTTTGACGGGAACACGCGGCCACGCTTTGCAGTGTAGACTCGCATATCCATGGACTTGACAGCAAGCTCGAATGCCATGTCCTTGTAGATTGTCGGGAGGTATGCCATGCCCTTTCCTTTGCAGGGGGCTTGGTCATAAAGAACTTTTCTTGTCAGAAGAAATCTAATCCCTTGCCGCCAGAAGCATAAGATGCTCAATGCATCAATGTTTACGCCTTTGTCCTGCAACTTGTCGATCAATCGACCATGTGGGCGGTGGAGGCAGGGGATTCAGCATCGTCAAGGTCAAAATACAGAGGCCCTTCGTACTTCAGGTCTGCATACTGCTCTTTCGTGAAGTCTTTCGAGCTGGGGTGTCTACTGAAAGGATCGTTACGAAAGCGCTGCCTTTGACCGTATCCAGCATGGCTTCCGGTACTGGATGCCATTCTTCTTCTCCACCCTTAACTTGGCTGATACGCTGTCTCAGGTGAGACTCCTGTTCGTCACCGGTTTGTACGAGTTGCAAGCCAAGCTTTGGATACTCGCCGCCGCCCTCGGTCTTGAACAGCAGCTGCATCAGCATGGAGTGCGCCCCAGGGCGTTTACGCAGTACCGACATCGGGGGGATGTGTACGTAAAGCTTTTCTGGGAGAATTTCTGTGATCGCATTGTCTGCGAAGAAAGTCAAAGTCAAGTACAAGGGCCAGACTTTGACTTTCTTCGCAGACAATGCGATCACAGAAATTCTCCCAGAAAAGCTTTACGTACACATCCCCCCGATGTCGGTACTGCGTAAACGCCCTGGGGCGCACTCCATGCTGATGCAGCTGCTGTTCAAGACCGAAGGCGGCAGCAAGTATCCAAAGCTTGGCTTGCAACTCGTACAAACCGGTGACGAACAGGAGTCTAGCCTGTGACAGCATACCACTATCACCAAGTTAAGGGTGGAGAAGAAGAATGGCATCCAGTACCGGAAGCCATGCTGGATACGGTCAAAGGCAGCGCTTTCGTAACGATCCTTTCAGTAGACACCCCAGTCTCGAAAGACTTCACGAAAGAGCAGTATGCAGACCTGAAGTACAAAGGCCCTCTGTACTTTGACCTTGACGATGCTGAATCCCCTGCCTCCACCGCCCGCTACATGGTCGAATTGATCGACAAGTTGCAGGACAAAGGCGTAAACATTGATGCATTGAGCATCTATGCTTCTGGCGGCAAGGGATTCCATCTTCTAGTGCCAGAAAAGTTCTTCATGACCAAGCCCCCTGCAAAGGGCATGGCATACCTCCCGACAATCTACAAGGACATGGCATTCGAGCTTGCTGTCGAGTCCATGGATATGCGAGTCTACACTGCAAAGCGTGGCCGCATGTTCCGTCAGCAAAACGTCCTGCGTGAAAACGGCCGCTACAAGGTTCAGCTGACCTATGCGGAGTTGAAGGAGATTGCAGACCTTTCCACCGAGGACAAGGACGCCGCAGAAACCTTGTACAAGGACATCTGCAGCTTGCCACGCGAAATGGTTGCAGTGCAGGGCAAGGTTGAATTGTCTGCCGAAATGGTAGCCCTGTTTGATCAGTCGAAGAACAAGGTGACGAAGGCAGTGGCCAAGCTGAAGAAGCAAAAGCCGATCACGCTGCCAAGCGAGCTGCCCTCGTTCGACGCCATGCTGCGAGGCGAAGGCATCAAGCCGAACACTGGGTTCCACTTGCTGGCCATGCAGATTGCCATCACGGCCCACGCCAAGGGCATGAGCCAGCGGGACCTGCTGGCTGCGTCTACTGGCCTGTGCAACAACCACGAAAGCGACGGTGGCCGATACAACACGCCAAGCAAGCGCAAGGCGGAACTTGCTCGGATGTGGGAGTACACCGAGGACAATCCTTGCTACACCTACAGCCCCATGGCCATCGCCACGCTGTGCAACCATGCTGCTCCTGACCTCAAAGGCATCGAAGTGCCCGAAGAGGAAATCATGGAAGGCATCGTGGCCGGTGACGAGAACGGTGCTGAAGGTCTGGACGAAGAAGGCAAGGGCGAGTTCGATCACGCCGGTATCGTGCTGTCCAGCAACGGTGCCTATGTGACCTCTGACGCTGGCCCCCGCAAGGTTACGGCCATGTCTTTCGGCAACGTGACAGAACTTGTCTCTTCAAGCAGCAACACGGTGACGGAGTTGCAGGCTGAGATTAAGATCAACGGTGCGAACAAGGGCGTCAAGGTCTTTGGAGTGGAAACGTTTAGTTCAGTCGGAAGCCTGAACAAGATGATGATGCCTTACGGCCAGTCGTTTAACGGAACCGATGTTCACTCCCGTGGTATGTTTATGCGTTTGGTGGAGCGAGCGCGAAAAGGAAAGAATCGTATGTATGTTGTGAACCGTGAAGGCCTCGACATCATGAACATCCCGTTTCATGACCTCGAAGAACCCCGCAAGGACTTCATGATCTGGTCTGACAGCAAGCTTGTGGTGCCCGAATCCCGCATCGCAGCCCTGGATGTCAAGATGAAATTCGTAGGCTTCCCCATGGAAGCTGGACAGTTTCAGACTGACCTGAGCCAGGCCCCGAACTTGCCCAAGTGGATCAAAGAAGACGAAAACAAAGCGCGTCTGCGCAGTACGATCCGATCCTTGCTGCACTGCCAGAAGCCCCACTACCTGGGCAAGCTGCTGGGCTGGATCATCGCATGCAACTACCGCATGCTGTTCCACAAGCTCTACAGCAAGTTTCCTATGCTGCACATCAACGGTGCTGCTGGTGCAGGTAAAACGGAAATCACCAAGCTCATGGCGAATTTCCACTTCTACCAGCAAGAGCCTAAGATGCTGTCGCCGACCTCGACCTTGTTCGCAGTTCAGCATGCAGCAAGTGGCAGCGCCAGCATCCCGCTGATCCTGGACGAATTCAAGCCGTCTGAAATGTCGGTGCAGAAGTATGACCAGTTCAAGCTGATGCTGCGTGATGCATACAACTGCCGTAACGTCGAACGTGGGGGCGGCAATCGTGAGAACAGTGACTACCTGGGCCGTGCATGTGACCCGAGCCTTCTGCACCCATCTGCTTCATTGCAGAAGCTGCAGAATCTGAGTCCGCACTGATGGAACGTGTGGTGCTGCTGACCCTGGTGAAGCCGCCTGTGATCCAGGCTCAGCGCTACCTGATGCAGTTCCAGAACGCAGTGGCCAACAAGGAAGTGCTGGGCATCGTAGGATGCTATATCGCATCGAGCATCGTCCGCAACTACAGCCTGGAAGAAATGCGGACTGAGTTTGACGAGCTGTACAGCGAATCACGACGCGAGCTTATGCTGCAAGACGGCGAAGAAGGCCTCACCCAAGAGGAAATTAACCGCAAGTCTGGTGCTAAAGAACGTACCGTGTTCAACTACAGCGTTGCCCGCTTCGGTCTGCGCAAGTTCCGCAGCTTGATCAAGGGCATCTTCGGCGACGAGTTCGAGGAAATCTTGCAGGAAATGGATGACAACATGTTCACCACGGTGGGCGACCTGCAACAGCAGACCTTGCCTGAATGGCTGAAGGTGTTCAACACGTTTGCGGACATGGCACAGCAAGACCCGATGTCGCCACAGTACCTGCGAAAGGGTGCCGACTTCGCATTCATCGAACATGGCGGCAAACCTTGTCTTGAAATCTATGCAAGGTCGTGCTACCATAAGTACCGTGGCTTCTGCGCTGCTGCACGAAA
The DNA here is from genome assembly GCA_035043205.1 of Drosophila trichaetosa. Lineage (NCBI taxonomy): Eukaryota > Metazoa > Arthropoda > Insecta > Diptera > Drosophilidae > Drosophila > Drosophila trichaetosa. The sequence goes on from JAWNNE010000375.1 coordinate 84,908, forward strand.
TGCTCCACTGTTCCCGACAGAAAGCGCTTTCGTGTATGCTCTGCAGAACTTGCCAGCGTTCATCAGCAAGGGCGGCAACGAGAATTTGAAGGCACCTGGCGGCACGCACATCTTTGACCTCAACGAACTGCGCAGCCTGGGCTTTATCGAACCCTTGTGAAAATAGTTGCACAGCGCGATTTTTGATGTAGAATAAACCCTTCTGAGTCGCAAGACTCGAACGCCCACCAGACTTCGGCTTATGACTCTGAAATTGAAAGCGAGAATTATCATGGCTCTGTCTAAAAAGCAAGTTGAGGTGTAGCATTTGAAGCTGAAGACGAGCACGGTTGGTGCCACCGAAGGCGCTGGCGAAGGCGGTGACAAGGAAGTGAAGCAAGACGCAGCTGCCCCGGCAGAAGCTCCTGCGGCCTCCCCTGCACCGGCTCCAGCAGCCGCCGAAGTGGGCGAAGCCGATGCAGCCGCAGCGCCTGCTGCCAGCACCGAACTGGCCCCGGCCACGGAAAAGAAAAGCGCCCTGGCGCTGACTGGTGTGGCCGCAGTGATGAAGACGAACGTCTTCTCGGGCTCGAAAGATGCATTCACCATCGAACATGACTCCGTGCCCCGCATCAAGGCTGAGCAAGGCGAAATGGTCATGGCGAACGACGACGAGACTTCGCTGGGCAAGTTCTTCACCATGGAAATGATGTCGTACCAAGAACACTGGGTGGCCTCGCCCGGTGACAAGGACGCCGACATTGAGCTGGTGAAGTACAGCGACAACGGCAAGACCTCCAACGACGACGGCGTGGCACTTGTTGACCACATCGCCGCGCTGAAGGCCCAAGGCTACACCAAGGCCAACATCCAGCACCGCATCCGTGTTGTGGGTGAACTGACCTCGGTGGACAGCACCGAACCTGAAGCACTGGCCCTGGTCGGTGAACTGGTTCAGACTGACCTGCCAGAAAGCGGTCGTCGCAGCTTCAACAACCATGCGATCCAGGCCAGCTTCAAGGTGGCCAAGGGCCGCATGACTGCAGCGGAAGCTGCACAGCTGAAGTTCACGGCACAGAAAGCCAAGTCTACGAATAACGAAGCGTTCACCAAGGTGATCGTGAGTGCCGCGTAAACAGTAATGGCGTAAAACAGGAAACCTGCTTCGGCAGGTTTTCTTGCACCCAGAACAGGAACCAATATGAGATTTATTCTAGGGGATACTGAAACCGTAGGCTTCAAAGTACCCGCCGCCCCAGCAAGCGGCATCTGCCAGGTAGCGTGGGCCGAAGTCGATCCTGTGACCATTGAAACGGACACGATCACTTCCATGCTGATCAACCCTGGTGTGCCAATCGACAAGGGAGCAAGTGCCATCCACGGCATCTACGATCACCATGTCGAAAACGCACCACACTTCCACGAAGTGTTCCAGCCCAAAGGTGCAGTGGTATTGATCGCCCACAACGCACCGTTCGACAAGCGTTTCCTCAAACGCCACATCGAAGACCTTGCAGGCACTATCTGCACCATGGCCATGGCCAAGCGCTTGCTCCCCAATGCGCCGAACCACAAGCTCACCACACTGGTTGAATACCTTGGCCTGACCCCAGGCAAGGCCCACGACGCAGGCGGCGATGTGTTCATGACCTTGCAGCTGCTCAAGCACCTTGTGGGACTGACTGGCCCACGCACCCTGCACGACGTTCTGCAAGTGGAAGCTCTGCCCAAGATGCTCTCCATCGTGACGTTCGGCGAACACAAAGGCAAGTCCTTTGTGCAGCTTCCTCCCAGCTATCTCCGCTGGATTGTTAAACAGAAGGATGTCGATAAAGACGTTCTCTATACGGCCAAGAAGATTCTGGCCATGAAAGGTTAACCGTGGATAAGATCATCGTTGAAGTTTTGAAGGCCGACCGTGAAGCTCACTACAAGAGCGTTACAGAAGGCAGCGGCCTGCAGCATGACAAGTTGAAGACGACCGCAGCCTGGTTCCGGGACGCTGTGCCGACTCCAGGTCGCCAAAACGTGCAGGCGCAGTTCGGCACTCACTTTGAAGAAGTGGGCGAAATGGTCGAAGTGATCACCGTGACCCACGACAAGAACCGACGATGCGTGCATATGTCAAGGCCAAGTTCTGGTTGCTGGGCAAGTTGCTAGACAGCGTGGGCATGGACATGAAGAAGGCCCGCATGCAGATTCATGTGATCGACGCTGTGGGCCTGGTGGATGCACTTGCTGACCAGCACGTTACGTCAGTGGGCTGCGGCCACATGGTCGGCTTCGACATGGACTATGCGATCCAAGAAGTGGACGCCTCCTGAACTACAGCAAGTTCGTGGACGGCAAAGCTATCTTCGATGCCAACAAGAAGATCGCCAAGGGGCCTGCCTACCGCAAAGCGAACCTTGCTCCTGCGGTGGGTAACTACTACTTGAAGGAAATCTGATGTACCTGGGCGACATTGATCTGTCCGTGACGCCCGATGCGCTGCCGCCCCTGCCCCTGGGGGCGGCACATCGCACTGCGCTGCGCAAGCAGCTTGTAGACAGCATCGCAAAGTCCGGTGCGCAAGGCAAGGACATCTTGCTGCACTTCCCTGACACGAAGCCAGTCTGGGAATTGCCACCCACATACACGCCCACACTCAACGGCAAGGGTCTGACAATCACGCCGTCGAAGAACCTGCGCAGGCAAGCGAACCTTGTGTATCCGCTGTACCAGCGCTGCGACCGCATAATCATCAAAGAAGGCCTGACCGAAAACGCACTGCAGCCCCTGGCAGAGTTCGCTGGCCCCCTGGTTATGCACCCTCTGGTGTTTTCTAGGGAGCCGGACATCCAACGTGGACGGGCGTTGTTTGCTACAGAATTCGTAGCATTTTTCAAGGATATTGGCGCGAAAACGGTGATTGAGGGCGACACTGCGACGGTGAAGCTCATACGCCACTGGTCAGTCCCGCCTGTGGGGGTTTTGGACGGCAAGTTCTTCAGCGAGGCTGTAGACCAGGACATCACCCAAGACTTGCTCTACTACCCCAAGGGCACGATTCAGTTTCAGCGTACAGACTTGTATGATCGGATGTACGATTGGATCAGCATAAACTTTGCCGCGTTCGAGAATGCGGACGAGATGCTCAAGATGCTCACGATCCTGAAGCTGACTTACGCCTACGAAGATTACTACTGGATGGAACAAGACCTTATGGCCATGGAGCCGTTCAAGGGACAAGTTCTGACTATTAAATCCCAGCTGACACGCCTTGACGAGATTCGTGAACTGTGGCTCGACACGTCGCAGCCCATGCGAGAACGTCTCAAGACCTTGTCACGCTATCTTGTGCCAACGTACATGGACGGCGTGCAATTTATCGACTTCTTTGGTTGCGATCCGTTCTCGGAAAACCTGCCAAAGAAGTACGAGCAGAAGGCCGTATCCGGCATGGAACGGTTCAACAACCTGTTTCTGGAAACCCAGAGACGCATCAAGAGTGGCCAATTCATTGGCGTGGAGTAATAGAAATGAAACGACTGATATTCGGTATTGAAGGCCTAGCAGGCAGCGGCAAGGACACCGCAGCGAAACTGCTTCAGGGAGAATTGCTTGCATACTTTGGCCGCGCTGAAATTCGCAGCTTTGCAGCGCCCCTAAAAGCTGCGATGGCTTCGATGGGCTTCCCTGAGCCGAGAACCGCGACGACAAAGAGAAGCTGGTTCCAGGCTACGACTTCACTTGGCGTGCTGCAGCTCAGCGCCTGGGCACCGAATGGGGCCGTCTACTAGAATATCTGGGTCAAGCAG
>JAWNNE010000379.1:0-51152 GCA_035043205.1 Drosophila trichaetosa
GACGTGCGCCTCTCTACAAAATTAGCCAACCATTCATTCTTTCATGCGCTCGCTGCGTGCTTTCGTCTGCCGTATTGGCAACGCTGTAGTTAAATTCGCCGTCTGGTGAGGGGCTGCGAGAGGGAGGGGATGCGGCGAACGAGTGGACAGACAGAAAAATGAACGGGCGTATCAATTTACACACCGGAAGGCACACACACATGCACAAAAGAACGAAATGAGCGGCCGACCGATGAGCTCAACAATTTTTACATGCATTCGTGTGTTCTGTGTGTGTGGGTGTGGATGTTTGTATACTTATTAATGGGTATTCATTGTCACATCCGGCGCAAGGAAATTATATTCGCCAAACGCAGCGGGACAACCGCCAACCAGCCCGATCCCCTTCTTAACCAACGCTGCTATGCAAACGATAAATTTGGGGAATGGGGATGGGGTAGATCAGAACATGGCTGGACATTTGAACTGTTTTCTTTCTGAGGGTGGTGGGATGAAATTTCTTTTGTCATTTTAATTGAAATAATTGCAAAGAATGCAAATGGAATGAGCAGAAGTTGACATATGATGAAAATGTGCATGTGAATGTAAACGATGCTGATAAAGATTGACTCCTTTGAAGAAACAACAGCAATTGTCGTTTTCGATATCCAGCAGCAGTCATGATTTCATTAAAAAACCACAACAAAAAAGATGGCGGATTTTATGTTCACACCAAAATTAGCGAGAGACAGCGAGAGGGAGAAAGAGAGACAGGGACAGAGTCCGATCACGTGAACTGGTTCACTGAAATTTAAGATTTTCAGTTTGTATAATGTCAGCAGTCAACTTCGAAAACTTCCGATTTTGATTCCTTTTATACTCCGAAAAAGCAATCTTGTTAGCAACAAGCATAATATAAGTAAGCAACAAGCAAAGCCAAACGGAGGCATCCAATGCAATGTTGATAGACGGGTCATCTGAACAACCCGATGGCGATGGGCCCGACGATAAGGTAACTGCATTTCCATTTGTCAAAAATTAAATAACGTGAAAAACACATACATATATCTATTTGCATTTATTATATTACATTTTTTGAACATTTTTTATTTTTTTGGTTTGATGGCGTGGTACAGCAACCAGCTAACGATCCTCTATGTAAGTGCTTCAACGAAGTTACAAATGTGCCACATTTACACATAATTATAATTTTTTATTTTGTTTTGCACAGTTTACACTAACGGCAAGTGCAGCATTTGCCTCAAATCCCTCCAAGAGCCGTGTTTCCTGTGCGACGCATACTTAGGGTTCGAGGGCATGTCAATGGAATGTGGTGTGGTCAGTGGCGCCTGCAATCACGTATTCCATACCCATTGCCTTGTCCGCTGGTTGATCATACGCAACCGTCCCGTCTGCCCCGTCGACCTTCTGCCATGGAACTTCGAGTACTTCAATTTGCAATAAATTTATTCTATTACAGTTGCTAAGACAATAAACTGTAATACGCAGCATTAGTGATTAATTTTATTTAATGACGAAAAGCAAAGGGCAATAACAATCTTAAGCAAAAATAAATAAATAAATTATATACGTAGATTTCTTGATGTTTTCAAAATGTGATGCTTTCAACAGTTTGCAAACGATAGTAAATGCATGCCATCAAATAACTATTTACTTTTGGATGCTTGAATCGGTCCGGATTGTCCGGTCCTGAGTTGTTCTGTCTTGGCTGCTGTTACCGCTTTGGTCCTTTGTCGCTGGCGTATTATTTGAAACATGGCCAAATGGCGGATGTGTCGTTGTGGTTGTTGGTAGCAGCCTAAGGGCCAGTGGCAGGCGCAGACGTATGTGTCTGTGTGCTGGTGTGTCTGTGTGTATTTGTGTGTCTGGTAAGCTTCCGCTGCATTTGGCTGACAAACTGCACCAAACACGGCGTCTCTCAGTCTGGGTTTGGGGCCATGTCGATGCCGGCAACAGTTGCCATAATTGTGTCGATTAGCTAATTAGCTGCAATTCCGCGGCCGGAAATTGCCAGTGGGCCAGCATTCCTTCCCTTATTAGCAGCAGTAGCAGCAGCAGCTAGTAAACCTCAATCTCTATTCACGCATTCTGCGGATTGAGGCATTAATTTGTAGGTACATCCCCTGTCGGCTGGCCACATAATCTCGTCATGAATATATTAGTTTTTTTTTTTTTGTTGCCTTGTCTCGTCTCGTCTCGTCGCCGGCAATCGGTAATCGGTAATAGTTGTTGCCTCGCCACTGCCGCCACGCCTGCCTCGAGCCATAAAAATTCATTGGTAAACGAGGCAAAGCATGGCTGCTACTGCCACTGCTACTGTCAATGCTCGGGAAAAGTCCAGACGAGTCTTAGACGCCCCTGCCACTGGCCCTGTCTCTGGCTCTGGGTATCTTTGTATCGTCATATTTGCCACTACTTCTGCCGAGCATATATAGAGGCTGAGCAGCGAGTTTCATTCCGAACTGAGCGTGCCAGCACCTTGATAATCATTCATTCATTCGCCACGCATCTGGAAATGTATAATGTTAATTATGCACTTTGATTCTCAATTCAACTTGATTTGATCGCTACTCACTGACAAACGAGCACTTAACTTTACTCGATCCTGAACTAGATCTCCACGGTTATTTGGCACTCAACATGCTCCACTCGTTGGGGTTTTCTAACGAAACTGGTGTCTGTATCAAGACTTAACATTCTTGGACAACACATTGACTCGTTCATCAAATTGTAGTTTGGCTTTCGGTCCTTCCTTGTCGTCCTTATTTAGTTAACTCAACTCGCTTGCTTAAACCCTGTTAATTTGTGTCTAATCCTTTTACGCAGAGAGTAGAATTTCATTCGTAGTTGTTAGCTGCTTTCCAAATTGGGCTCAGCACGCAGCCCGTTCTTGTTGTCGTGGTGTAAATGATGCTGGCCAAGCATAAAAACTAAAGGAAAATAAAAAATAGGAAACATTTTATAAAAGGAATTGCATAAAGTTTTTCCTAAACAGCGCTGGGTATTAAAGAGAAAGCGAGCCATTAGATTGAGGGGTGTGGGGGTGGAACAGCATCTACCAACACACTGCGATAGGGGGAAGAGCTGCTGTAAAGGACGACAATGCAGGCAAAGGCAATAAGCTTAAGTTCAATACATTTACTTGAATATCCAGCGACGATGACGACGATGTCGATGTCGATGTCGTTGACTATTTGGCTAAGGCTGAAGCTGCGTCTGCTACTGCTACTGCTACTGCTGCTGGTACTGGTACTCTGACTGTTACTTGTGGTAGTGGCAGTGGAAGCGCTACTGTTACTGGTCCTAGATATGCTGAATGCTGAGGCGACGTCATGCCCATTACAGCAGTTTTGTGGCAAAAAAAAGTTCGCAGAAGCGCAAATGTGCGAGGCGATAAGCAAAGTAGCAGCAACCCCATCTCCACTCAAAGCACAGCACTTGTGTCTGTGTGTGGGTGGGTGAAGGAGTGGTGTGGAACGGGGACAATCGGGGTTTTGGGTAGACTGGGGTCCGTGACAAGTCCTTTGCAAATCGAATGCAATATGCAATGCAAAAACTATGAATTAGAAAGAGAAATGTATAATTGTAAGATTATTTGCTATATTAATAAATATAATTAGAAATAAAAATATATATAAGAATCTGCTCAAATGCAAAACTAATTTCAACTTTTCTTTTAAATAGTTAAGCTGTTTTCACACAAATTGTTTGATTAAGTTTTAAGAAGTGAAAATTGCTCGATGATTCTAAAAAGCAAATGTTGAAAAATTATAATTTGTATTATTATACAACAAGAGAAATGTTTGCAGATTGTGTCAACTTACATTCAGAGCTGCTGTAGCTTGGACTTCGGGAAGAGTATCTGTTTGCCGGCAAGAAAGCCACACAAATAGACAGAAAGAGTGGGAAAATTGATGGTGGCTGGTTTAGGATTGGGGAGTGTGAGGAAGTGCTTATTGCGGGTTGGGTCAGAGTGAAGATTTGGTGGCGCGCTTGTAAGTTTTTTTGGTTTTGCAAATTTATCGCTTTCAGATAAAACGTTTTGCGTTTTTACGATACGAGCAGAACTATCAGCAGCAGCAGCAGCAGCAGCAGCAAAAGCAGCTCCTTCCCAAAGGAGCAGCGGGTGGCGCTTTTGTTTTTGGAATGTGGGATGTGGGATGTGCGATGTGGATTATGAAGTAATTTAATTAAAACGTTTTTAGCACAAAATAAATTTGCACATTATTTATGCAGCAACAGTTCGAGGCCAAAGACGAGAATGGAGAACAGCATGGCAAACACTGTTAGATTGAACAAAGCGGCCAGCTCCTTAAATGAGAGCACTCTCAGCGGCTCAGCTTCCTTCTCATCTTCCTTCTCATCTTCCTGCTCATCATCATTCGCATTCGAATTCGCATTCGCATCCATATTCGTATCCGTATCCGTCTTGTTGTCATCAGCATTAAATTCGCCACCGTTATAAGTGGGTATTGCCGAGATGCGTTCGGTGCTGTCATCAGAAGCATCGACAGCGCTAACATATTTCCGTGTCCAATGCTCGAGGAAGCCGTGCGAATGGGCCAGCATAATCTGCTTGTTCAGCACACCAACCAGATGCGAGTGCCGGCGCACATTGAACGCCAGCTGTTGGGTGAATATCCGTTCCCGCACCAAATGCAGCTGGCGACTCATCTCGTGCACCTTGCGAAAGTAGCCAAAGTATTCGTACGGCGTTATGATTGCCAGTCGCTGATTGCTGCCGCTGCTCTCGGCCAGGCCGGGGAACGATTGAAGCTCACTCGCCGCCAGTTGGCGCAAATGTTGCGTCCGCAGCTCCGGCAGGCTCTCCAGCCAGCGATCCGCATTCCCCTCGACCATCTGGATCGTGTAGCGCTGCGCGATGACCTCGGCAATTGTTTGTGGCGGATTGCGTTGCTTATCCTGGCGCAGCAGCTGATACATGCCCGACTGATACGCGCTGCGCATCACCCAAGACCACAGCAGCCACGTCACAAACAGCAAACGGAACGAGTTGCGTAGCGGCATCTCCCCGGTCAACAGATTGCCACCCATGGTCAGCACTAGGAACTTGTAATAGGGATGCTGGAAAAGAGAAGATATCATTGAGTGATTAACAATCCGACAACAGAATTCAATTCAATCAGACTGAATTTTGGAAATTACTTGCGGCAAATGCTTCCAAAATCGCTGCAGCAACCAGAGCGACAGACATACCAGAGCCAAGACCAGGCAGATGGCCTGCCAGAGAAGCGAGTCGAATGGAAATGCCAACTTCTCATAGGGCGAGTAGGCGCTGGGCAGATTGGTTATCAGCATGATGTGGCTCATGAAGTAGTACTTCGACTGGGAGTAGGGCATTTCGGTGCCCTCGGTGGGTTTGTAGTGGAAACCGCCCAAGGCATATTCGGACCTATCAAAGATCTGTGCAAATATGCAGATAATGAATTCGCAAAATAAAAAACCAAATATCTAAAATAAACAACTATAAAATTTAACTTATCTACTTAATACTTAATATGTACTTCATATTAAACTGATACAAACAAAACCAGAATTAAAAATTCAATTTCGATTTGTGTATTTTAATAAAACCCACCTGGTCGAATATCCAGCCGGACTCGTTGAAGGTGTCACGCACCTGGGAATCGTTCAGCCAATAGATGCCGACACTGAAGTTCAAATTGTCGGCCATGAACTGCAGCAGTTCCCCTTCAATGCCAACAAATTGGCCATCTGCCTGCATCACCAGATACGGCATATCCGGCCACGTGGCGCACATCAGTGTGCAGCCAAAGAAATTGCTCAGCTTGTCGGGGAAAAAGTCATCGCTGGCCCAGCTTCCCGCAGCGGCGACATATTGATTCACAATGCTCGCTCGAATCACGCGACATCCATGGGTGGCACTATACGGATAATAGCTGAGCATCATCACCCGCTGCTGCTGCTCTTCGACGAACAGGAGGGCCACATTGAGTACACTGCGCTGCCAGAGCAGCTGCATGGCCGCTGTCGGCTGTGGTCGCATCATGTAGATGAGCGTCAAGGACAGATCGCTGGTGGCGTGCAGTTTACGGTAAACGGTGCGCAGGGCACGCATATCGTCCACCAGCAGCAGCACCGCATGCACATACGGCCTGTACTCCATGGGGCGTTGCTCGAACAGACAGCGTGGCTGTGACGCTGTTGCCGGTAGGACGTGGAGAACACGTGCCAGCAGCTCCACCAGCTGGGGATGCGATGACATCGAACTGAACTGCATATGGATATAAAGTGTCTGGCGCCGTGACATCTCCGAGTGCTGCAGCACCTGGGCAAGTGCCTCGGCCAGAGTCAGTTGTCCGGTGTCCGCTGGCAATATGTCTGTTGCCGTCAGCGCAGCTTGACACTGCACCATCAACAACAATATGCCGCACGCAATAATCAAATGCTTCATGGCTTCCAACTTGTAGTTTCCAACTGGCAACAACTGGCAACGGTTTCGGCCTTTTCTTTGCTCAGCTCAGCGCACTCGAGGGAAATCTGTTTAATGTAAAAGGGTTAACGAACTGTTGCATTACATTATTCAACAATATTCAAGTAGAAATGCTGAACGTTGACTTACCACTGACCTGGACAACTCGAATGGTTTTATTGGCTGCTCCATTGTGCCAGTATTTGTGCCATTATGCCTCTTCTATCAATTTTGAATGGAAGGGAAATAAATAGCTGCAATTCAGTTGAATACTCTGGGGACATCAAATTACTTAGTCACAGCTTATTTGGACTAACTCGAAACTGCTCGATAACTAAATTATCATTGCTGAAAAGGCGTGCAGCAATGAGACTTTCTTAGGCGTTTTCTTTCGAAGCACTCGGGGGAAATCGGTTTAACGTATGCCTAATAAGAATCTATATCCACAGATAACAATTCAAACACCTGATTAACCAGCTGTAAATTATGTATAAAGCGTTGTGCAGACAACTGCTTAAGTACCACATCAATTACAATTAACTTATGTACCTTAAAAAAACAAAATCGATCAAAACCAATTGATAAGAGTTGTTAAAATGCATTTTTTTTAGCAGCATTAAACGATCAGCTGGGCTCTGTGATGGTATTAGTTCTTGGAAGCCTTAACTCACTTACCCGAATCCTGGAAGTCCTTGAATACCAATCAATAGTCCTGGTAGCTGTGAACACAATATGTGTCCTTTCGGGATAATTCCGCAGGTGCCGAGTTGTAGCTTAAAAGCGCTATAGAATCCCTATCAAAATTGATCAGATTTGATTTACGAATGCAACGCTTTTTGGTGTCATACATTTTTCATTTTTAATTTAATCTCGATGTTTAGAATTGGAATACCATTAATTTAATCATCAATAATATCAGTATCGTTATGGTTTTCGTCATTATCAGCGTCATCATCGAATCGAAAATAGTCGACATCGCCGTCGCCATCGTCATCATCATTCTTGAAGACACGCTCGCTCGACGCATCCTTCATCTCGGTGGTCATCTCGGAACTGGTCTCCGCCGCCGTCAACGCCCCCGTCTCGACCATCGCTTCGTTCTCGTCTTCGAATAGTCCACGCTCGGCGGCGCCCAGCTCAAAGACGGGCGTATCGCTCAACTTGGGCGGTCTACTGGTGTTGTGGGGCACCAGCAGCGGTGGCTTAACCACCACTCGCGTCCGATTCGTTTGATGATTTAGCATGCCCTGGTAGAGGTGGGGAAAGCGACGCTGGAACTCAATCTTGATGCGCAGCAGACGCTGGAGCATGTCCGGCGTGAGCATCTGATGGGTGCGCGCCAGTTGGGTGATGTGGGTGTCGCGACGTGGCCGCAGATACGCCTCATAGCTGCCACCACCACCATAGAGAGGATAGTGCAGATTGTAGGCTTTCTGTTGCCACGGATCTTGTGGCTGCTCCACTGGCAAGAGGCCCATATAGGGCCGTAAGAGGCCCTCATCGAACCCAATAATGGAGCCCACAACGGGATCGTCGGATGAGGATGAGGATGCTGGTGCTGATGTTAAGGCTGGTGCGGGTGATGATGATGATGCTGATGCTGATGCTGATACGGATGTTTGACTGATTATATATGCAATGAGAACAATGAAAGATGTGATCATTCATGAATGAAGCTGCAACTTGCAAGTGGTAAATGCTTCAAGTCTATGATTAAATGGCTAAAGTTAATGGCAAATGGTTAAAGTAAATGTTTTAAGTGTATTTTGGGTCGAATGTTTGTGATTGTTTTATGGTGTTGGGCTGGTGCTTTTGCGCTGCTTGCGACGACGCCGGCGCAAACGTTTCGACGATTTGCTGTTGCTGGGTCTGCTTGTGGTAGTGCTCCTGCTCCTGACCCGGTTGCTCCTGCTGCTGCTGGTGTTAATCTTGGCGAGCGCATTGTCCCGCTGGAGCTGCAAACGTAGGAGATCGTGTAAGACGTCGATCAGTTGATCGAGCTTCGTGCTGCGCGCACGCAACACCGACAGCTCGATCTGCTCCCTCGCCCTGGCTGGCGTCTTCGTTACCTTCGCTTGTCGTGGCGTACGCGTTCCACCCAATTGTGTGCTACGCCTGCGCAGAAACTTGCCACGCAACGCATATGATGCGGCCGTTGTCGTCAATCTCGTCTGTGTGCCATCCCCATCCCCATCCATATCCACACCCGCATCCACACTTGTATCCATATCCGTATCGGTAGTCGCCTCCTGCTGCTGCTCCTGCTCGGCATCGTCAATGGCATTGCTGCGGAAGGCAGTATTGAGCATCTGGGCGTGCTGCAATGCCTCATTGGATCGCTCGGTGGTTGTGGTGCTGCTCAGTTCTGTGGAACGCTTAGATTTGTTATCCAGTTCGTAAGGTTTCATCTCCTGATAATTGTATTCACCATAGTTGCTCATCTCGCCTTGGCCATACGGCTGCTCGCTCGACCTGGACACATATTTGGTATTGTATCCCTTGCTGGCCAGCGCCAGCGCCCAATCATCTGGCGACTCAGTGGTGGTAGTGCTGCTGCTAGTTGTGCTGCTGGCCGAGGTGGTGCTGGTGTTGGTGGTGGGTGTGCTTGGTGTGGTGACACTGGCACTAGCGCTATCTGCATGCCGGCAATCTTTGAGGCGCTGCTCCGCATTCGTCAGCTGCTCCTTTAGGTTCTCGATGAGAACGTACAGCTTCTTGAACTCTAAACGCGTCGCAGCCAGCTCGGCGGTCATCGCAGCTCCGTCACTGATAGGCGCATCCTGCGGCGGCGTCGATCCCTCGGTGCTGGTGTGTACACTCGGCGGCATTGTGGTTGCCAACGGCTCCTGTGCCGCCGGCTCATTGGCATACTCCTGATCTGCGGCCTCCTCGGCGCCTGCCAACTGATCTGCGCTTATCTCCACCGGCTGCAGACTGGCACGCTCGAGTGCCTCACGAATGGAGGCGGCATTGTAGCGCATCAGCGCCTCCGCAGGATCCTCATCCGGACTGAGCGTGATTTCCTTGAGGCCCGTTTTGTACTCCTTCCGCAATGCTTTGAGTGAACCGGCATCAATGGTCTCCAGTGTGCCATATTCAGTGCTGCGTCTGCGGCGTCGACTCGCCCTGCAATTGCAACCACCAGATTGCTGTGCTCCCCCCAACTCCCCCTTGCCCCTACCGCAGCGACAGCTGGAGCCGCAGGCGCAGTGAGCGCTGCCGCAGCCACAGCTGCCGGTGGCCAACGCTTTCGAAGATTTGCTGTAAAAATTTGCTAACCTTTTCTCTAAACGATGGCTGTTGGTACTAATGCTGCTGGTGCTTGTCGTCGTCAGGGTGTTGGATGCTGGTAGTGGTGGTGGTGGTGCCGGTGCTGGGTGGTTGGTCTTCTTCGTTTGGGCATCGGTTGGTTTTATTGTCTGAAATGCGTCGCCTGTTAATGACATGAGGAAATAACGGGCGAGCAGAAGATGAAAGATTGTGAATGATATGGAGCCAGCTACTTCATGGTGTGCATATGTGTGTGTGATTATGCTTGCGTATGTGTGTGCGTGCATATGTGTATACTTAATCTTTAATTTTCAAATTCCAAAATAATCCCATTTATCCGTTCAGATATACTGAAATTTTTTGAAAATTGCTCTGAAAACTAGCAAGAAATAATTTCTATAAATATAAGGAACAAATTTCGAAAAATCCGAATAGTTTGCCAACCAAATAAATGCAGTGGACTAGCTTCAAAAATAAATCAGTATCGAGCATTGGCAAAAAGGTAAGCAAAATTAGAATATTTGAATAGGAAAATAAATAGAAGTGAATAATTGAAATGTTTAAGTTTCAGCTTGCAACTCATTTCCCTTTAAAATTTCAAAATAACTGGAGCTAGCAACTTGCCAAATGAGTGTTTAGTTTGTGTGTGTGTGCGTGTGTGTGTGCGAGGCTGTGCGTGTATGTGTGTGAGTCTTGGTTGTGGTTGTGGTTAAGATTTAAGCAGAACTTACCGCCATAGTGCGATGCTGGCGCAGCATGGAGTCAATCTCGTCTTCGCCAACGGCTGCCCGATAGCCGCCGTAGGCATTAGAGCCTTGGCCACCGTTGCCATAGCTGGTGCCATAGCTGGGCCTATAGCTGGGGACTTGGCCATAGCTGGGGGCTTGGCCATAGCTGGGGACTTGGCCATAGCTGGGGGCTTGGCCATAGCTTGGGGCTTGGCCATAGCTGGGGGCTTGGCCATAGCTCTGATAATAGTTGATGACGGCGGGCGTCGCTTGGTTTTTAAACTTCTTGCGATGATCCTTGCCCAGGCCGAGCAGATCGACTGTGTGTGGCGAGAGATTAGAGTCGCGACTGCGGAATACGCCAAAGAGATTACCTTTATGCCGCGCCTGGCTACCAGTGGTGGGCATCTGTGGCTTGGCCTCGCCCAGCATAGCATCATCATCGGGCTTCTGCTGCTGCTGCTGTTGCTGCTGCTGCATGGCTCTCATCTTCTCATCTAACCACTGCTGTTCGTCAGAGATGCGCTGCTGCGGCTCCATCTGTTGCTGCTCCATCTGCTGTTGCATCTGTTGTTGCACCTGTGCCTGTGCCCTCGCCTGCTCATCGATCCACTGGCGCTGCTTCTGCTGCTGCATCTGCTGTGCATTTGTTTGTTCGGCCTCCCATAGTCTCAACATCATGCTATGCTGATCTTTTGCCTGCTGCTTCGCTTGTTCTTCCATCCACTGGCGTTGCTTCATCATGGCATCCATTGTCTGCTGGGTCTGTTGCTTCGCTTGCTCCTCCGCCCATTGGCGCTGTTGCATTATCGCTGCCTGCTGCTGCTGCAGCTGCTGCATGCGTTTGTTTTGGTCCATGGCCTGCTGATCCGCCTGCATTTGGCGCTGCTGCTGCTCCTTGGCTTGTTCCGCCTCCCACTGAAGCTGCTGCTGCTGCTGCTGATCTTTAGTCTTTTCTGCTTCCCATTGGCGCATACTCATGGGATCCTGTTGCATCTTCGCTTGTTCCACCTCCCATTGACGCTGCTGCATCATCTGGGGCTGCTGCTCCTTGGCCTTTTCCACTTCCCACTGGCGCATACTCATGGCAGCCTGTTTCATCTTCGCTTGTTCCGCCTCCCATTGACGCTGTTGCATCATCTGGGGCTGCTGCTCCTTGGTCTTTTCCGCTTCCCACTGGCGCATACTCATGGAATTCTGTGGCATCTTCGGTTGTTCCGCCTCCCACTGACGCTGTCGCTTCTCCTCATTGGCCTTCTTCTCGGCGGATTCGCTGGCCACGCGATAAGCATAGGCCATGACCTTGAGTATGTCCTCCTTGGACATGGACTGTGGCTCCATTGCACCGGGCATCGTCTGACGCTTGTAGTTCGTCTTGCGCAGTGCCTCCTTATGCAGCAGCCGGCGCACATAGTCGTCACGCAGGGCACGCTCAATGTCTGCACGGGTGATCTTGTGCACGGGCGTCCGGCTCAGCGGGTAGCGCAGCTTTAGGGTGGGCGTAGTTGATGTTCCCTGTGCGCTGGCGCGCATCTCCCGGGCGACGCCCTCGATGTACTGCAACTGCTGCAGCTCGGCAATCACCTGGCGCTGGAAGGAGTGTAGCCTAGCCTCGATCTCCAAGCGATCTCTGGGCTTATGCGGCTCGGCGGTTTTGTCCGCGGTTTCGGTTTGGGTTTGGGTTTGGGTTTCGGTGGTGTCCTTCTCCTCTGCGGGCATGCGGAACCAGACCAGCGGCATTTGCTGCTTTTCCTGCTCCTGCTCCCGCTGTTGCATTCGCAGCGCTGTGTTGATCTTCATCCTCGACAGCTGCGCATCCGTCTGCTGTGGCGACCTGTAGCTAATGGTGGCCTCACCCGCTGGCATCACGCGTACCTCCGATATGTCGGAGGCCTGGGCGCTTCTGTCGGCTGCGGGTGGAGCGGCTGCGGCGCCGGGCCAAAATTGACGTAGTCCGGCCATTAATGCGTCGGGCATGGGTGGTGGTGGTGCCATACCCAAAAAATTGTTGCCACCATCGAAGAGGCCACCAAATGGAGGCGGCGCCTGCGCCACGCTGGGCGCATCAGATTTGGGTGTGGTGGGAGCGGGTGTCGTTGACGCTGCTGGAACAGGTGCTGCCTGGCCGAGGAGCGCAGGCAGTCCGAAGTTGGCCAAATTTGGTGCCATTTGGCCAAGATTAAATGCATCTGGCAGTTGTGGAATTCCTGGAATTGATGGCATTGGTGGAATTGCTGGCATTTGACTCAGGTCTGGCATCGGTGGCATTGGTGGCATTTGGCCCAATTGGAAGTTGTCGGGCAGCCAGCCAGCGGGCAATTGTGGCATCATCTGTTGCAAATTGGCCGGCGATGGCATCTGGCTAAGGAACTGCTGCAACATGGCACCCGGTGCTGCAGGCGACGCCGGCGTAGGTGCCGGTGTATCCTGACGCGTCCTACGCGACTTGTGGCCATTGGCATCGTCGGCGAGCACCAGCACCACCTTGGAAGCGGCCGGCTGCAGTGTATCTGGCACGGCACCCAGCACGGACTGGGCGGGGAACAGACTGCCCCAGCGCAAAAGGCTGCTCAACGCCGGAAACACTGAATAAAACGCGTTAACCGAAGGAATTCCACTGTTTATTTGCTGCAAAGGTGGCAGCTGGGAGAGTATCTGTGTGGAATGGTGTCAAAGAGAAAGGATTAGATCTAGTAAAAGATAAGATTAGTATAAACAATGTACGCGGTGCGTTTGGAGCTGCTCTTTAAGTACTTCTAAGTTTTATCATAATTTATTATTTCTTTTATTTTTATTATTATTTAGCAGTCATTTTGTTAAGCACTCGAAACCAATTTGATTTGGGATACCTTTAAAAAGAGATTCCGTTTAGTCTAAAAGACTATCTTTTAAAGATTGTATAACAAACGATTTTGAATTACTTTTACAGAGCTTAACAAACGGACAATTTTCGTAAATTGTATGAAAAAGAATAGTAATAATATCCCTGATTGACTTACCGCATCCTCGCTAGGAAACTGTGGCTTAGCAACGACGGTGGTGTTTGTATTCTGCGCAGGCGTAGACGTGGACGTTGACGCTGATGTATTCGTTAATTCGTTGACGTTGGTTGCCGCATCATCGCCGCTAACAACGGTGGTCGCCTCCTGGGCGCTGCTAAGTGTGCCTCCCAGCAGCAGCAGCAATAACCATAGCAATCTCATCTTGTATATATATATATATTCAGGTATATATACCCTATTTGCACACACACTTCGCACTTTTCGCACAATTAACGATCGTGGAGAACTGGCCGTTGTTGAGCTCAAACGGTGACTGACGCCCCATTCGACCAGACGCTGCCCCATATAGAATTCTTCGCTGCGGCGGCGGCACCACCAGCAGCAGCAGCAGCTGCGAACAACAACAACTAATTGAAAATTGTCAACGCTGCCAAATCGTGCCAAAGAGCTGAGCTGCATTTTGCACGCACTTCGAGGTTAGGGCTCCCCCTCCCTCTCCAGCGACGCTTGACACCAAAATTTCCATCGTAGCTTTACTTTCATTTCGTTTCCGTGTGTGTGCCACAAAAAAGACAACGAAATGAAATGAAAATAGTGAAAAAAAGAAAACAAATTCAAGACTGCAGCAGCCGGCATAGCACACAAAACAATTTGCTGATGAGCAATTTTTCCTAGAATCAGCGAAAAATGCTGCACTGAAAACAAATGCACACAAATAAACCGCATAGTTACCAATTGTCATGGTTTGGCCATCGTTGTATCCGCCTCTATGTATTATTTTCACCAAAATTTCACTGTTATCCGGAAGCTGGAAGCTTTTTCTTTGTTCTTTTTGCTCGTTGCATTTATATTTTTAATTGCCGCGTGCTGATATCAAATTCTTGACAGAGATGAGAGCGCGCCCATCACGAGTTGGGAGCACGAGGCACGAACTCACAGCACGAAGCACAAACTGGGAAAAAATCGAGTTTAATCATTTTATAACTGAACGGTCAGCTCGTGCTTAGTTAATCGACCAATTCTCGCAGCGTAGAAAAGTGCATCAATGCTGAGCTAAGCCCTGTCTGCAATGGACTTCGACTCCAAAGTCACCGCTTGTCCCATATGAGGTTACACGAAATATGTGTTCACATGCACATACATGTGTATTCAATTATTATTTTGTTTCCATTTCACATATTGTTACTTACTTCAGGGCTGCGGCTAGGGGTGGATGCTTAGACCAGCACTAAATGCTATACATATTTGTGCAGTTGTATGTGTGTATTTACATAAATGTGCATAAAATATGGTCAGCGATCTTGGCAGTGTGTTGCAACATGCACCGCTGATGCATCTGTTGCAATTTATTTGGCAATTACTCATTTCAAGATAAAGTTATAAAAGCAGCCAAGTCAAAACAAAAAAAAACAAGATAAACCACAAAATGCTTATTCGTCATTTTTCCTTCTTCTTTATTCTTTTTGCTTAGCAATTTTGGGGTCACACTGACAAACTACCTGTGCGTGTGTGTGTGCATGTGCGCATGTGTGTATTTTACAACACTGATAGTCGCTGTTCAAGCTTAAATTGCACGCAAAAAAATATTAGTTTATATAAGCAAATCGAATAACAAAAGATTTCAGCTAAAAATTTAATTTGTTGTATGCTTCTTTTTTATAGAGAGATGCGGCATGCCTCAGGCATTATCAGACTAACGAGCTGTTTGCAAATATATACATATATAATATATAGTTTGATGACTTTTTACAGATGTGTGACATGTGGCATGCGGCAGGCTGTTAACTGATGGGACATCCATTTAAACGCAATTTGACCCGATAACGAGCTGCGATAAGCAAGCGCCACACATGCGATGACTAAAAGCCAAATGAATTTTGCATTTACTTGGCTCACTTGTCCACTGGCTCAGTTGCCCGGTGGGTTATTCACTCGTTGCCTGGTTATCGTCTCGTCATGTTGTCCACCAACACGCTGCAAACGGCTTATAATATTACATTGATGTACGCCGTGGTCTGGACTATTAACAGCCACTATGCCAGTGACTCGAGCAATGCGCTTAGCATTGTGCATTTTGCAACAGGGACCGCAAGTCGCGCTTTGCATAACGATTTGATTGATGAAACACTGCTCTTGGCATCTAGCGCTGGACGCGTCATATTTCTGCTGGAGAACGAGCACGTTGACGACGATGAGAAGTCAGTGTTGCCGCCGCCACCAACCAGCGGAACAACGGGACGGGAAACGGCCATTTTGCTGCTGGACAGCATGCGGGCGTACATGCGTCTGGAGGGGCGTATCCTTCAGCCGGACAGCTTCTTTAAGCGAAATGGCTACTACTGTATTGTATATACGGGCCAGGAGGCGCATCGACTCACTACCATTGCGAAAATCTTTCGACGTCTTCTCGCCATCTATGTGATCAATGTGAATGTGCTGATGGGTGGCCGGGACACTGGAATCGTTCACGTCTACACCTACTATCCATATCGATCGGTTAATAATTGCCAGTCATCGGAGCCCGTGCACTATGCCACCTTCCGGGGTGGCTTGGGCGCACAGCCGCAGATCCATGTGGCCAATAGCTTGGGCTACTTCGATGACAAGGTGTACAATATGTATGGCTGTCAGGTAATCACCGTCACCTTCGAGCATCGGCCCTTCGTCTTCATCGATGAGGATCAGAGTCTGCCCGATGGACAGCGTATTCATGGCATCGAGGGCATGATCTATCGCTTGCTGGCGGAACGCATGAACTTCACCATTAAGCTAATCGTAGAGCCAAATAATGATCGTGGCTTTGCTCTACCCAATGGCACCTTAACGGGCGCCTTGCAACTGGTGAGTCATCAATGCAGCTTTTATTCTTCATATACATATATATATATATATATATAAATACATATATTGCAGATCGTTAACGGTACGGCAAATATAACCTTCGCCTCAGCGATGTACAGCAGGAATCGTGCCCAGTATATGCTGCCGAGCATCTCGTACGCCAGTTTTCCCATTATGCTCATCGTGCCCGGCGGATATCCGTTGTCGCCCCTGCAGCGCCTGACCAAGCCGCTGGGCTACTTCGCCTGGCTGTGCACCGGGCTCAGTGTGCTGATTGGCTTTTGTGTAATTGGAATGCTGCAGTTGCTGGCAAGGCAACGACTACGTCGCTTTGTGCTCGGCGATAACAATCGGCTGCCCAGCACGCAATTGTGGAGCACGCTGCTCGGTGGCATGCACCAGCATCCGCCTCGTCGCAATTTTGCGCGTTTTCTGCTCGCACTGTGGCTGCTCCAGACGCTCGTCCTGCGCGCCGCCTATTCAGGCGAGCTGTACATCCTGCTGCAAGATGGACGCGTCCGCATTCCGCTCCAAACACTGGCCGAGGTGCTCGCTAAGAATTATGTGTTCTATTTGCTGCCCACATTCACGCACATGTTCCATGAAATGTTGCCGGATAGCCGAACGGTTGAGGTGACCGATCTGACTGAATGGCTGAAGCAGTTGCGCGACGATACCGATGTGCAAATGGTGATACCATTACTACAGCCGAGTATCGACAGATTTGACATGGAATCCGGTCCCGAGAAGCGTCGCCTGGCCGTGCTCAGAATTCCACTGATCACATCACTGCTTACGATGTACATGCGACCACATTCCTATTTCGAGCAGCGCATCAACAAGCTGCTCATGAACATGATGTCCTCTGGCCTGGTGCATCGCTACAAGCGCATGTACCTGGACCGCATTGAGCAGAGATTCGCCCATCCCACTCGTGCACCAACCGCACTCAGCGTCTCGCTGCTAGGCGGCCTTTTTGGCACATTTGTCCTCATGCAATTGCTGGCCTCCATCGTATTCCTGCTCGAACTCGGGGCTGCCCAGCCACAGAGATTTCGCCTGCGGCGACTGGTGAATGCAGCCAATCGTTATTTGGTCTAAGCCAGTTGACACTTAACTCGATTTCTTACTTATGCTTTCCTTAACGGGTCTCGAGCCGGCTAGTATACCTTCTAAAACTATTTAGAAAAGAAATGCAAAATAATTTATATTCATTTGTTAATGCCTATTATATATGTATATTATTAATTATAGTAGTTCAAGTCTTAAACGATCCCTTATATAACAACAAAAAGAAATGTACATAAATATAAAAAACTAAAATGTTATGCGAAGAAAAAAAATGGTTTAACTTTTAGAAAAATCTAAAATGTTATGTGAAGAAATGATTTTATTTTTTTGTTTATTTAATTTAAAATTGCAATATTATAATATTAAAAAAAATAGATTTCTGTGCAACAGGATAACACTCAAGTGGGAGTAAGCTGTGATTCCGGATAAGTTGAGAGATTATATTATTATTTTATTAATATTTTTTCTACAGTTGCCGAAAGATTGAGGATAGCCAGCAACGAGGCCGACGCTGGCTAAGCAGCTCCAAAGCAAAGACGACGATGGTGAGAGATTCAACCAACAAGAGGCCATAGAATGCGTTATAGATGAAGGAAACGGTCTTGTCATGGTCGAGGACATTCGTCTTCGTTGTGGCGGCATGCATGCGATGCAAATGTGACCACTCGGGCCGATCAGATAGATGATGGCAAATTCCGGAAATGCGCATTTTGAAGAGCATTTGATTAAAGACTTCGGTCAGATAGGAGGCCCGCGGAAAGTGCGCACAGACCATATTATCCCTGATCTTTTTTTCCACCTGCACAAGATTCGGATGGTCACGCCGCTCCCCAGTAGTAGTAGTAGTAGTGGTGGCCAGATAGTGGCGAAAATAAAACGAACTGGTGACGATAGCGGTGCGTGTCTGTCTATCTGCGGGCATCGCCAGCAGCTGATCGAAAATATCCACCGCACCGCCGGGCAGAATGGTTGTGCGCGGTATCAGCGAGGGCATCAGCTCCACCATGTGATAAGTGCTGCGATCCACAACTAAGCTATAGTCCAGCTCCAGTGCCTGCTCCAGCGAATGGGGCAGCGGTCGCATTGGTGCATTTTGCACAAACATAAACACGGAGCTCTCGTAACCGATGCGCAACAGAAAGAGACTGTACAGCCAGCCAATGTGCAACGGCGCCATTAATTGCCAGCCACGCAGCCGACATAGCAGACGCAGTGCCAGCAAGGCGCCCAGCAGCAGCCACACATTAGCCTTGAAGGGTAGCAACATGATCTCATAGGAGCCATAAAATTGCGCTCCAGCCACAACCAGTACGTACTCCACCTGGCTGTACGGCTGCGTGCTGGACAAATGATAGTAACGTGCCGGCAAGCAGGCCGTGAAACCGATCGTTAGATTAACGCGACGCTGCTGGAGCATGAGGTAAGCACCGGTCATCGTGCCGTTTGCAAAGATTTCTCCATTGATCAAGTCGGGTGGCTCGTTCCGCACCAGCGCCAAGCTAAAGTTTAGCCTGCTCGCCAACACTTTCAGTATATCTGCATCCAAACCGGCAATCTCTTGGATGGGTGCGTCGCTCTCCGGATACAATTCCATAAACGGTGGCACTTGCCACACAACCGCGGACAGCGGACACCCCTGCAAATTGTGCAACTTCTGTGGATACAGATCGTTGAGTTGGGCTTGACGCAGTGAAACGGGCACTGGCTGCGTGGATTGGCAGGGCTGCTGGGATCTATACGGCCAGAAAGTGTACGCCTTCAATGTGGCCAACTGCAGGTCCACGAGCAACAACAGCGCATTAACATTGTAGCGTCGATGCAGAAGAAAGCCAAAGATTTGGCCCATCTGCGCCTCCTGCTCCCGGGCATCATCCGCTCTTGTTAGTAGCACAATTAAATTATGGAATTTATGTCTGTCATCGCCGCGTGCATTGTCCAATGCAGCAGTTGCCAGCTGTTGCGCATCCTGGACAAAGAATAACAGCAGCCTTATGTTCAATTTCATATCCGAGAGCAGCAGCGTGTCCATCACAATGGGCACAGTGGCATTGCTGTTGAAACTCAACACTCGCTCCAGCACCTGCTCCACAATATGCTGCTGCTCCAGTGGCAGCTGCTCCCTGTACCGGGTGCTCACAAAGACACTCATGTTGTGCGCCGCACAGATGTCCATCAGTATTAGATGCAGTGCATCGGCCAACTTGCTGACAATCTGCACTTCGTTGGCCAGCAGACGCTGCTGGTCAGGCACCTGCAGTGCCAGACAGCCCAAGCTGAGCCAGCAGACCAGCAGACCAAGATGACTTGACGGTTCCATTTCGTTGCAGCTACTGCAATCGAGCTGGCAATGAAATTGCAATTGCAATATTGATTGCACATCGATTGTGCCCAGGAGAAATGCCCCATGGGAATGGAGAGCTAATGGAATTTTAAGCATTTATTAGTGCTCTAGGCGAAAGTGTCCGACCAGGGGATACCCTAACATCGCTTCTTCCATCGCTCTGAAATTGATTGATGATTGAAACTTACTGAAATTACAGAAATATAAAATCAATAATTCGAAACAAATGTGTACTGATTTTTTTAAACGTTTTCGATTTGAGTACAAGAGTATTTCTAGCTTAGTAATTGTTGCTTTGAACAAATCAAATATTGTCAAAAATATTTAAACAGGTCGTTGCTAAGTGAATTAATTTAAACACTGTAATGCATTAAGCAAATCTGTGTTCATTACTTAAACTAATTGCTGCTTACGCGACCAGTCATGATATGGGATTACCCCTAAATCACCACCAGCACCAGCACCACCCCCCATGGCAGTGCCAAATACTGAAAACAGCGCAGACACAGTTCGGCTCGGCATACGGACAATGTGTGTGCGTGACAGGTTCCGGTGTTGCTAATGTGTAGAAGGCGCATAACCATAAATTAACACAACACACACCACACACCCACACACACACACACACACAACACACAAAATAATCACAGAACCACCAAAAAGCATCATCTCCGCCAAATTGTCGTGTGACTTGAGGCTGTTGTCAAATCAAGGCAATGCATGCTTGGATATAGAAAGATATATATTATAAGGCTTGTTAACTTATCGAGACGAGATATCAGGCAAACAACTAATACAATAAGTGCACTGCGAACTGAACAGCAATAATTTTAGTTTGTATTCTTTCCTGATTATATTTTCGGTAGATGCTTAATCCATGAAACCAAATCTGAAGTCGCACGAAACGCAGCAGGCCAAAAATAATCGTACTCAGCATGAATCCATATGGAACCACAACAAATATGTCGTAGAGCTGCTGCAGGTCAAGCGACCTGGCGCTGGATGGCTTTGCTGTCGTTCAGCTCCAGTGCTCCAGTGCGTCCAAATGGGCAGCAGTCCCACGGCGCATATCCACATGATCTGCTCGTTGAACGCATCGACCAGGAATGCATGCTTCCTCGGGTACATGCTCAACTGCAGATTAATCACATCCTGGCCAATGATCTCGAATTGATTATTGTAGCTACTCAATCGATTGTACATAAGAAATGTATCCACAAGACTGTCGGCTGTCGACCTGTCGCTTGGCTTGAGAAGGCTCTGCTAAGTAAAGTAGGGGTTGCATCATGGTGGCCTCCGCATCACATGTGTGGAATCACATGTGCTGCACATTGGGAATCTCGCCTAGCAAATGGTAAATCCTAGCTGACAGCACCACTGTGTAACTGTCGATCACCAGCTCCTCAATGGGCTGCGGCACTCGGTTCAGCCATTGCAGTTGAACCGCTTGCTGCCAGAGCGTAGAATCTGCTTCATTGGTATGCCCACGACGATTAGCTCCACATTGAGCCAGAGGTAGCCCGGATCGCTTGCCAGCACCCGGTTCATGGCCATGTGCAGCAGGAGCGAGAGTGCAAAGACAAGCAAAGGATGCCAAACCAGAGGATCCGTGAGTATGGATAGAGCAGAATGTCCAGGGAGAAAGGCAGCCGCGCTGCAACTGCAAAAAGAGACGAGATGCAAGGAGTCAAATATTGTCTACCCTTAAAAAGAGATTGGAGTATTTAGTCACTGACCATCTGCAGCAATCTTTCGCGAACTGGACGCCCTCCCCGAAGTGGCATACGTGCTCAAGTTGAGCCTCTGGCTGATCGTCTGAAGGAGAAGCCCTTCGATGCCGCCAATTGATGCGAACATCTTCGGAGCCACTGGGCGACAGTACGGAGCAGTACGGAGGCATATGCCAGAGTGCGACGCGCAGTGGACAGCCAAAGAAGTTGGCCAGTTTGGCGCAGCTGTGCTCCAAACGATTGATGGCTGTACACCAGGATGTCCCCGTTGGCTCGCTGCATCTGAACGTTGCAATTGATGACCAATCAATTTAATTGCCGCCAACTGTTGCATGTTGATTGTGATTTTTGATAGTAACTTCCAGTTTTATAGTTATTTCATAGCTAAATGAATTTATTGAAAACCATAAATGGTCGTTAAGAATTAAGTACAGCTTTAGAGTTGCCAGATCGCAATTGCAATTGCAGGCAATACACGACGCCAGACGGGACTCAATATGATTCCACTTTGGCGCCACCTGGATTTCGTTTCATATAAAATTAGATTTAAATTGAAAACCATGCAATTTGTGATTCTTGCAATTAAATGTTGACAACGTATTGATTAATTTATTTATGTTTCATTGAGAAAGAACAGCATGCTATATATATATATATATATATATATATTATGATTTTATAATATATTTGTACTCCAAACAATGGTCAGTCGATGGCAGAGCAGCTCGGCGCCAAAAATCAATATGGAGAGAGCATAAAGAGCACCCATCACGATGTAGATGCCGACCAGTTGGCGCACCTGCTGTTGATCCTGCCTTCGATTGCTGGTTGTGTGACTCCTGCGTCTCCTGTGGGTGTACTCGATGAAGGCGCTACGCCGCCAGTAGTCAATGAAGCCGCTGGCATCCAACTGGCGCAGCAGATCGTTGAACTGCTCCTTGAAATAGGAGTGCTTCGGCATGTAGATGACCACCTGCTGCAAGTTGATATACTGCGTCAATATGTGATATTCACTCTGGCGGTTCGTGGCCCACAAATATGCGCTGGTCGAGTCCAGGCCGGTGATGGCAAAGAATCGAGTGTCGCCCCTTTGATGCAGGGCATCCAGCACAGCCTCGTCGTACGTTGAGGTGATGCTCTCAAAGCTCTCATAGTTCCGCTCCAACTGCGGCATCTCGCGCAGCATTCCCACCATGCTGGACGTGCACAGGCCGCGAAAATTCTGTTCCAGCAGCTGCTCAAAGGAGTTCGGCAGAGATTCGAACAACTGCAGCCGTATGAAGTGGAACAACAGCGACTGATAGACGACACGCAATGGGATGCTGCCAAAGAGCCAGTGGGCATAGATGATGCGCTGCATCCAGGTGCGTGGCAGACGCACCAGCGTAACACCCAGCAGCAGCTCCAGCACCTGCAGCCCACTGGCCCGCCAGCGCCACACAAATATAACGCTATGGATGAGCAGTGCCGCCAGCAGTGTGAACCACACGCACCACTGGAACGGGAAATGGAGCAGCTTGAGGGAGCCGAAGCGAAATTTATCGATGGCCACCGTTGCCACCAGTGGCGCATAGTAGTGCGCCATCGGCGAGCTGAGGATTCGATTGTGTTCCGCTGTTTTCCGCAAATTACCAACACTCAGATTGGCCCGCTGCCTCAGTAACTACATGGAAAAATAAAAAAATCAAGTAAGAATGCTGAATGAAGAGTGAGCTCGACTAGGATATACCCTGCACTGTTAAATATAATCCTGGTTTATTGGCGAATTTCCCTAGGAACTGCTTACCATTTCGAGGGATTCGATGGCTCCGCTGTTGGCCCAGTTCTGCTGGTAGTTGGGGATGAGGCTAAAGTTGAGACGCTGCGCCAGATGCTCGATGAGCTTGATCTCAAAGCCATCGGCCCGCATCTGTGCCGCCCGCTCATCCCAGCGCAGCTCGACAAAGGGAGGCGCGTGCCACAGGAGAACGGTGAGCGGACAGTGGTGCAGCTGGCGCAGCTTGTGTGGAAACATCGGCGTATTCACCATTCGCTGGCCATCAAAGCGATTGACCAGCCTTGGCCGTGCCGCCTGGCATCGTTGCGCTGTATACGGATAGTAGCTATAGATGAGCACCTCCACCTGGGCTGTTTGCACCATGACGTTGCAGTGCAGCCAGTAGTGGTGCAGGCAGTGCTCCAAAATCAATTGCAGCTCGCGCTGCATGAGCGCATCGGGAGTCTGCAGAAAGATGAAGTAATACTCATGATCATCGTAGTCCGCATTATCCTCGGCAAGACGTGTTGAACTGAAGAGCAGCAGCAGCAGAGAGAATCGATTAGGATTAGCCATCAATCATCATCAAATCTGTACTCACCACAAACTCTCATAGGAATCGACCAGCAACAGATTGCTGTATTTGCGTCCGGGCACATGAGCCGTACGATTTGTTCGCAGCATTTGTACGGGCACCGAGCTCCAAGTGCTGATTAGGTTTGCCAGAACATGCTCGAACCAGCCATGTGTATGGCTGCCGGAGGCAATCGTTATCACCAACGTGGCGCTCAGCTGGGCGAAGACATCGTGGATGACATGTCGCAGTGCTCGCACCACATACAGATTTGCCTCCTCTGACTGGGAGCCAATCAGTTTGCTATCCACATAGCTGGCATAGATTCCGCTCACGTTCATCCCTCTCAGCATGGTACAGGCGATTGCTCCATCCGCCAGCGCATTCACTCCAATTAAGATCCATGCCGATAAGATCAACGTGGTAAATTTGACATTTTCAGCTAATTAAAGACAAATATTCAAGTGGTGAGTTAACATTTGGACTGGTTTGATTCGCCATCAATTTTCAATACTTCCCATAAAACATAACATTTGACATTATCTGCGTGTCAATCAACTTTAATGAGCTTACACACACCCATGCACACATATTGTATATGCTCTTTTCTTTTTTTTCTATTGATTATTTAACGTAAAACATCATTTGTTCCGCATATCAAATTCAAATGACTGAAATCATCAGATTTCCGAAATAGTTTTAACGTTATGCAGGCCTTGCTATTCCTTCGATCAGTTTCCGAATTATATGTAACGTTATGGAGGTATTTTTATATATATATTTATTTTAAATCAAAACTTGAAAATACGTCTTTCTCTAAAAATATTGACAAATTAACGTTTTGGCCGTTGTAATTCAAAAGCGGAAGGCAGTGGTTTGAAATGCATAGATTATAGTTCGCCGCATTGGATAAATAGGAGTTCGCTTTTTCTTTGCCATTTTTTTTTTTAATTTACTATTTTGTGTATTTATTATTAAATGAAATTGAACAATAAAGGAAATGACGGGCTAACCTGCAACTTGCTGCGCATTTTGATGAGCGGCAAAAAATATGCCAACCATCTGGCAGCGCTCAATTGAGCATTTGGCGCTCAATTGAGCATTTGGCGCTCAATTGAGCATTTGGCGCTCAATTGAGCATTTGGCGCTGCCAGACAAACATAAAGAGATGCCACCCCGCTGAGCAGCGCCCACCCCAATAACGCAAACAGCAGTGAACATTATTTGTACATTTATTTATCTTATCGCGGCGTCTTCAACTCAAGCGACTACGTCCGGCTTACGAAAACGCTTGCACGCTCCACTCCACTAGGATTCTCTGTGCACTCGTCTGCCACGTTGTAAAATGCTGAAAATTGCAGCGGAGGGCATTGTGCCACGCCTGGCGGCCTGTTGCCTTATTAACAGCAGCGCCCACAGCAGCTGCCACCGAATGGCGCCACAGGCGGCCAAAGCCACACAGAAGTGCCTCTCACAGTCCCAGATGCACTGCAAGATGCTCGCCATCAAGGATCACTACGAATTTGATCAGAAGGTGAGCGACATATACACATGCATGCATATATACATGTATACCTTTGTGTATTTACATTTGTACACACACACACATACACATATGCATTATGCAATGGGCTTGGTTTGGCCATTTGGCGTACGTGAGCAGTTCCGGCCGTAAACCATGACGCATTTTGGCTATTTATGCACATATGCCAGTGTCTTGTTCCGTTTGTTTATGCGGCTATATTAATACCCCGTACAAGAAACAGAACCGAAAGGGTTCACACGTCTTCGTCTTCCTCTCTCGCTCTCTCTCTCTCTCTCTCTCTGTCTCTGTCTATGTCTCTGGTCAAATAGGATAACTAATGCAATATAAATGAGCCTAAGACACAAATATTTGGCACACATCCCTTTTTTAAAGTTATACAATTAACAAACTAATTACAGGGCATCGCTAGTCGACTATTTAGCTGCAACTAGCTGCTTGTGTGTGTGTGTGTGTGCGTGTATGCAAATAAGCCAGAATATAGATTGGAGTCGAGTCGTGTTTACTGTTCAACATAGATATGTAGATGCATGATAACTGCTCCTATTCAAGTTTGTGTGTTTTGTTTGTTCCACAAAAACAGGTAATTAACAGCGATAATCCGGTGATTGTGAATTTCCATGCGGAATGGTGCGATCCCTGCAAAATACTCACTCCGAAGATGCTTGAACTGTTGGAGAACTCCAATGAGATCGATTTGGCCATTATCGATGTGGAGGCCAATTTGGATCTGGTCGAAACGTTTGAGGTGAAGGCTGTGCCCGCTGTTCTCGCCTTTCGCAACGGTGTCGTCGTGGACAAGTTCATCGGCCTGGTGGATGCAAACAGCATAGAGACGCTCATCGATAAACTGAAGCGCAAGCAGCAACAGCATCAGTAGCAGCTGCCTTAGACCACAACTGAAGCAACTTGCGCAAGTGTCTTGAATATTCAACATATTTAGTACATCAGCAGCATGTGGATATTATTATTATGTATTTGTATTTGCGGCCTTAAGAATTTAATTGGTGCCCGACGCACAACGCTCGAGGCGACGAGTGGTGCGTAAACAACAATTTAGTAATTATGATTAAAGTAATAAATAATAGATTGAACAAAACCATGTCGAAGTTAGCCCTTAAGCAATGCTCAATAAAATAACTTTGTGTGTGTGGCGGCTCTGCTGACTGAGAATGACGACACTTTCACTTATCCGTCAATCAGCCAGTTGGTCAATCAGCCAGCTGGTCAATCAGTCAGTTAGTCCAAGCAGCGCAATAAATATTCATCTATTTTCTGATTTATATGAATTGATTTCAGCATTGTTTGTATTGACAAAATTGAACTATTGAATTTAATAGAATGCTGAATAGTCTCTATAATTATATATATATATATATATATATATATATATATATGTAACTATCTGTATTATTGTATTAAATGCTTACAACCGATCACACCCAGCTTGAAAATCAGCTTCCGATAAAGAAAACTCTCAAAGCTATGAATATTTGCTGACAACTTGATGTAGTATCTACATATATATGTTTATATCGTATATATTTAGTTTCACTTTGTTGTCTGTTTACAGATAGAACTGCGAAAACGTTTGCTGCAAGCATCGTATTTCAGCCATGCCTTATACCAAATACAAAATATGTTAACAATTATTATTTAAACCAACGGCCAGCGGATTGAATAGATTAGCCAGCAAAAGGCGGAAGAGGGGAAATTGTGATAATTGCATCTTCCCGTTAAATATCAAATACGTATTGCATTATTTTCTTCTTCATTTTTTATGTGTGTGTTTTTAGCAGTTAATACAGTTTACGAAACAAATACAATAAGAAAAATAAAAGATTAATCAACAAAAAAAAAGAACAAAGCGCCACAGCACAATTAAAAAACTAAATGGATTATAAACGCATTGCAAAACAATATTCTTCTCTTCGTCTTTTCTTTTGCGCATTTCGCTAAATAGTTTGCTAGATAGTATATATCATAATAATAATATCATGA
Organism: Drosophila trichaetosa; assembly: GCA_035043205.1. Taxonomy (NCBI): domain Eukaryota; kingdom Metazoa; phylum Arthropoda; class Insecta; order Diptera; family Drosophilidae; genus Drosophila; species Drosophila trichaetosa. The sequence goes on from JAWNNE010000379.1 coordinate 27,312, forward strand.
TGTGGCTGCCAAATGAATCAGTTGTACGAGAAAGTCGCAAAGTCGCCTAAGGTGGCAGCTCGACAATTGTGCATTCTTCGGATTTAAATATATATGTTCTGTTTTCGAGAAATATTAATCAAAATATAATCATTTGTTATTTGTGAACTTTAAGCAATTCAAAATGTTGACAAATTTCGAATCTTCGTTGATATTTCAAATCATATCTTCAAAATTGTTAAACTTATTGAAATTAGCAAAAGACAATTTTTAATTTTCTTCATTCATTTGGCTGCTGTATCATGTTGTGTGTGTTTGTGTTTCTCTGTGTGTTTGTGTTTGTGTGTGTGTGTGTGTTTGTGTGTGTGGAGGGTGTATTCAAAAAGGTGTGTTTTGGTAGGCGTGTTCTTAACGCGCCAGCTGTATGATGAGTGCGGCACACATCTCAAAGAACTCCATGGTGTGGTGTCCCGTTGGCTGCATGGGCATTGTGCCGCTAACGCTCATCGGTGGCGGCGTTAGGCTCTCCATGATGACATCGTCGCCCTGTTCGACCTCATCGTTGGTCAGCGACTTGAAGTCAAGCAGATAGCTCTTCGCGTCCACTTGATATAGCTGCAGCGACATTTTCGAAAATTTGCCGGTCTTCACATTCTGGCGTCGGACACGCACATGATACGGATTGATGATCTTCCACTCGTAGCTGAGCGCCTTCATCGCCCGATATACCTCGAGCATGATGTCGTTCGGCTTGCTCTGCGATCGTATGCCCAGATGCCATTTGGCCCGCTTAATTGGTGTGCCGCCGCGCGCTGTCTTCTCGGGAAAGGCGGCGCCGCCCGTATTCTGCACAGACATGGCCAGCTGGCGTTCGCGCATCGGTGCTATCCGTTCGGGATGTGGCCGTATGGTTGGCACTGCAATGCCGCTGCCTGCAACGCTGCTACCCATTGGAGCGTTGTGAATGGGCGTGGCACTGCCCGAACTGGCAGCGGTGCCGCCACCGACAAAAACGGTGGCGATCGGCTCAGCGCCGCTGGTCCGCGGCTCGTGGGTGGAGTGCGTCAATTGTGTTGCCGGTGGCGGCGAGCCGGCCACAAAAAAGTTATTGATCTCGCTAATCTGAGTGGCGGCATCATCGGCGAAACGTTTATTATCGATGATCAGATGATAGGCGATTGCCAGCTGATCGTGCGGATCACCGCTGAGCAAAGAATTATGCACCTCGGACTCCTTGACGCCAAATTTGGTGCAGACCTCGGAGACGGCGTACGTATCAATGACATTCGAGTCCTGCTCGATCGATGAGGGGAATAGGTAGGCGGGCAGCTCCTTTTGGAACCACTCGTGCTTCTTGATCTCCTCGATGGTGGCACGCTTCAGCGGATCCACCTGCAGCATCTGGCACACCAAATTGACCACCTGCTTATTGAGATATTCGGGTATCGGAAAGATGCCCGACTTAATCTTGCGGAACAGCGATGGCACATGCTCATCATCGAACGGCAGCGTGCCGCATAGCAGTGCATACAGAATGACGCCACACGACCAGATGTCCACCTCAGGACCGGCATACAGTTTGCCCGATATCACCTCGGGCGCCGCATAATTTGGTGAGCCGCATGAGGTGCGCAGAAACTCACCGTCCAACATCATATTGGACAGACCAAAGTCGGCAATTTTCACGTGCATATTGTGATCGAGCAGCAGATTCTCCGGCTTCAGATCCCTGTGCACGATCATGTGGCGATGGCAATAGTCCACGCCCGATATGATCTGCTGGAAGAAGCGTCGCGCCTGATGCTCCTGCAGCTTCCCATGCTTCACAATATAATCGAACAGCTCGCCGCCGCTGACATATTCCATTATCATGAATATATCCGATGGTGTCGAGATGACCTGTCCCAAACAAAATCAAAGGTTTCATATAGTAACACAATTATAGATTTATACTCCAAAGATCACATGTATCTATGCTCAATCTTATATACTATAAACAACTGGCCTTATCTTAATTAAAATATATACATTTCTGTTCTTCTTTGTATGCTTCAAGTGGTCTTATCTCAATTGAGAAGAACCGTTTTCCAATTAAGATAAGAGCATTTGTATTATATCATATGCAAAGGAGAATAAAGAACGTGAATTGCATATTGTTTATATATGTATAAACAAATAAACAAACAAATAAAAGCAGCTGTTTACTATTTATTGGATAGAAAAAAAACTAATTACAAGGCTGACCGGCTTTCGATTTGTTGCACTTGTCTCTGAGTCGTCGTCTTATGTTACAGTTATTGATTGAGTCACCAAATTGTCTGAATACTCTCACACACACACACACACACTCCAGTGTGATATGTGGGATAAAAGGAATGCAAGGTGGATTTGATAAATAACCTTACCTGGTATAGCTTGATGATGTGCGGATGCCGGAAGAGCTTGAGATTTTGGATCTCTCGCTTGATTTTGGAGACAACATCGAGACTCTTGATCTTCTGGCGATTGAGTATCTTGACGGCGACTTTTAGCCGTGTGATTTGATGCTCGCCAATTTTCACCTTGCCAAAGGTGCCCGTGCCGAGTGTGGCACCAAGCAGATAGTGTCCGATCTTCACCAGCGGCTGAGCACTCGTGTTGCCCGCTGCAGCCGCCTCAGCGGCAGCGGCTCTCATCTGTGGCATTCTCAGATGCTGCGACGGCTCCTGTTATCGCTAATCGTTAATCGTTATCGTTCTTGCTGTAGTTGTTATGCTTTGTTTCTTTTTTTTGCTGTTCCAGTTGCACTTTATGCAATTGGCAATTGGGTATGTGGTTTCTTTACTGGTTTTGCTTACTTGATGTTTAAGTTTTGCGTTTCCCTAGGCGCTTAGCGCGCCACACACTTTTCCGCACTTGCCCCGCTGCCGCTCCCTTGCCCCACTCGTCAATCAGGGGAATGGGGAAGGTCGCTTATCATTTATTGCGTATTCTGTTACGTTCCCACTGCATGGGCAAAAATAAATAAATATTTTGCAACCTCGTCTGGCTGGCTGCGCTTGCTTTGGGTTTTCCCTGCTCAGATTTCGGATGGGCTGTTTTGCTCTTGTTTCAGGCCCGCTGATATAAATCACGTTTTGGTGTCGTTTTTTGTGGTCCTGCTATTGTTTTTCAGTTGCTTTATTTTTCTTTAGTTTAGCGCTAATTGCCATTGGAATGTGGCTGGTATTTTCCACACGGTATTTTCCAATGACATCCAGGGTGGCCACACACTGCAGCAAAATACCACTCATGGGAAAACTCTAACATTACAGCTGTGACTATGTTAATAACATAGCTAAGACTGGTAAAAGTGGCGCGCGGTTTAAATGATTTGAAACGAAATTAGTCAAATCTAAGCAATCATAAAATTTGAAAATAGAAATAGTACATATTCATATTTAAGTATATGTAAATCTAGCGTCTGCTAACTGTTAATAGTAAATAAAATTCAACTATTACAAGTTGCGTCAATTATCAATTACAAAACACAAATACATACAATTCAGATTAAACTTAAAAGCTCCAATTGTCTGACTGTACTTGGCTGCCGCTCTATCTCACTCTGTCAATTTTTTCTATCTCGCTCGATAGCATGTCAGGACGCCATTTTGTTATATAGTTGCCACTGCTCTGATCTCTCTCTCTCTCTCTCTCCATTGAACGGATACAAGATCTTTGTTTTTACACATATTTTAGCGTTTAATTTTCCTTTTTTTTTAATGTTTTTTGTTTATTTTTATTTTTAGTACAGTTTATTTTTAATTGTTTCTATAAATTTAGTTTGTTGCAAAAAAAAAGTCTTAACTATTATAATGCTACAAGACTAGTTTTTTAAAAGTATTAAAAAGTCTGTTTAGATGGATTTTATTGTTTCTGCTATTGGATTTACCCCTTTTTTATTGTGTTGTTTGTTGTTTATGGTATTTTTTATATATTACAATATTACAATTTAAACAGACCTTTTGAAATGTGGTTGGTTTTTCTGATCGATTTGGCTTCGTTCCCAAATCAAGAAAAACAAAATGGAGTGAAATGTACATTTAGATCGTGAGTGAATATAAGTATATTTAAGGTTTCGTTTTTGTTTATTCTCTTCTTCTTTTTTTTTATTAAATTGTACAAATTCAAATTCAAATTGGAGTGTGTGTGTGTTAGGTGTTTGTGTGTGTGTGTTAGGTGTTTGTGTTTGTGTGTTAGGTATTTGTGTGTGTGTGTTGTTGTTGTTAAAGAAGTGTGCTGTGGTGGCTTAGGCTTGATTCACTAACTTGATTGCTTTGCTTTCAGTTATAATGTGTATGTTGTATGTTGCATGTTGCCTTTTTCGCTTTGCCTTGCAAAAAGTGTTGCCAATTTCTTGTTAGTTTAGTTTCGTTTTTCTTTGCTTTTCAATTTTGATTTTCTCTGGCATTTTCAGCCCGCGTCTCTTTGCTTGGCTCACAAATAAACTACGTGGGTGGGCTGACATATATCTGTATATGTATAGACATATATTTATGTTTTATATATATATTATAATATATATGTATAGACATATATTTATGTATTATATATATTATAATATATATGTATAGACATATATTTCAATATATATGTATAGACATATATTTATGTTTGATATATGTTATAATATACATATATAGACGAATTTATATTATATATAATCTATCTATGTATATGTTTTGGGTTTTCTTTTTTACATTCAGCACATAGATTCATTTAGGTTTTAAAACAACAACAATATATATAGATATATAGATATATAATATATATATAGACATCTATATGTGGTAAGCGTGACATTTTCCACCTTTAATCAAAGAAAAATATTTGTTTTTCGATAGCTCTTAAACAGCACCATTTTCTTTCTAGTGCGAAGGACGACAAATTATCGTTTTGGTGGTTCTAAAATACCAGCAAAACAAAATTCAATTTCGAGCGTCTGAAATTTGAAATTGGTTTTGTTCATATTTTGGAAACAAAAACAAAAAAAAATATTCGAGTCCTTTTGCACTAAGGATTGTGCTGCTTAAGGGCTTGCGAAAAAGAAAAGAAAAAAGAAATGTAGTTAATGGAAAATGTCAGCTTCGAGAATATGGAATATTAAAATTAAATATTACATCTGAGTTTTCGGTGTGTGCTGTAGTAGTTCAAATAGCATTTTTCAGTTGGTGCCACCGCCTCCGCGTCTGTTGTTGCGGCTGTGAAGTGCCTGAATCTGCTCATCGCCTTCCGCATCAGCTTCAACTTCAATTTGAGCTTCTGCTTCCGTTTGAGCTTCAGTTTGAGATTCAGCTCGAGCTTCTGCAAGGATATTATCGCGGATTGGTTCGGCTGCCGCCTCGTTGCTACTATTGTAGCCGTATGCCGTTAGGAACATGTCCGCATTGCGATCGACATAGTTGACGGCATTCAACTGGTTGGCACTCGAAGGATAATGATAATAGACACAGGTGCCACCCGTGGACGATTCCGATGTGGATGTTGTGATCGGCATCGCATAATGGACAGGCAATACGGCGGCGTGTGCATTATTTGGTTGCAATTGTAATGATATCGATTGCAGGGAATGATGCTGTTGCAGTTGCAGCAATTGTTGCATTTGTTGCTGTTGATGATGTTGCCATTGCAAATGGAGTTGTTGTTGTTGTTGCTGCTGCTGCTGCAGTGCTTGTTGCTCTTGCAATTGAAGTTGTTGCTGCTGCAATGCTTGTTGCTCTTGCAATTGAAGTTGTTGCTGCTGCTGCTGCTGTTGAAATTGGATTTCTCGATATTGCTGCTGCAAAGTTTGTTGCTCTTGCAATTGCATTTGTTGCATTTGCATTTGTAGCTGCGCCGCCCGATGCTGATCTTCTTGCAGTGCTCTTTCATTTGGTGACGCGTAGGCGGTGACCACTCTATATGCTTTAGGTGTTGTTGTCTTTCCGAATATATTCCTTGCTGCTGCTGCAGTTGTCCTTGTTATTTTCGATGATGCTGTTGCTGCTGCTGTGCTTGTGCTTGTTGCTCTCTCATCAGGTGCTGTTGTTCTTGTGTTAATGACTGTTTTTGCTGTAGTAGTAGCTGTAGCTGTAGTTGTAGCTGCTGCTGTTGTTCTTGTTGATGTTGGTGTTCTTGTTCTTGTTGTTGTAAAATTACTGAAATTACTCTTGTTGCTGTTAATGCTGCCGTTGCTGTTGTGGTTGTTGTTGTTATTGTTGTTGATGTTGTTGTTGTTGTGTGGTTGTTGACCGATGCCACCGCCATTGTTTCTGATGCATCTGCCAGAGCTTGTGCCGCCGAGGACGCTGCTGCAGTTGCATGAGCATCGCTTGTGCGATTGCCGCTGCTGCTGCTTCGACGGCCGCCGCGACTGCTGTTGATGCTGCTGAAGCTGCTGAAACTGCTGCTGCTGCTCAGTTGAAGTTGCAGTAGTTGCTACTACTGCTGCAGCAGCATATGTTGCTGGTACAGTAGGCACTGCCGCTGCTGCAACAGTTGCAGCCGCTGCAGCTCTGCTTGTGGACGGGGCATTGGTATTACTGTGATAGGCAATGGCAGCATGAACACTTCACCTGTGAGATGCAGCTAATATTGTGTAAAGAAATTAATTTTGTTTTAAATAAATTTCTGTACATTGTTAGTATATGGATGCGGTTTTTGAGATCGTGTTGTTCTATTTGATCTACCTCGGTTGGCCATATTGGAGTGATAGCCACCGCCGCCGCCGTGCATCGGCTGTGGCAGACTGACGCCGACACCGATGCGGCCACCACCTCCGTGCGGATGGTGGTGCAACTGTTGCATGTGGAGCGGCGGTGGCGGCAAACTGTGGTGATGATGAGGATGATGTTGCTGCTGTTGTTGCTGCTGCTGCAGTTGATGTTGTTGGTGTTGTTGGTGCTGCTGATGTTGATGGTGCATCTGATGCTGATGCTGCTGCTGGTGGCGCGGATGCTGCGTCGGCCGTGGCGCCAGCTGCATATGCTGTATCATTTGATGGTGATGCGGCGGCGGCGGCGGCTGTTGCTGTTGATTCATATGCAGACCACCGCCGCCGCCACCACCAACTTGTGGCATAAATTGTGCGGCCTTCGCCTTGCCATGCTCCTCTGCCAGGCGCACCCAAATGGGCGCTGATGCACCCTCGGGCACTGTATTATTGAGCGCCATAATTGCTTCCTGTGCTTCCTCACGTTTGTTGTAACTGCAGCAAAGAAAAAAAGAGTTGCAAAAGTTGTTAATCTTATAGAGACATATATAGTATTTAGAATAGAATTTAGAAATACTGTATTCTAATGGGGTGCAAATGAATCATTCTTCGTGGAATAGTTTAAGAGAAGCCAGCTGGTTGTTAAAATTAATTGGAATATGATCCCATACCATTTCCATTCATCATAAAGCTATCGTTGTTACAATGCGGAACAGATTGCTTACCGTACAAATGCTACGCCTCGTGGACGACCAGTCAGCTTATCCCGCAAGATGTTGCGTTGAACAATCAAACCGAATGGCGAAAATATCCGATCCAGCTGTTCTTCGGTAATGTTCCGAGATAAATTGATCACGTACAAATTTGTGTCCTTGATCGATTGTCCACCCGGTCGGGCATAAGACACCTATGCATGCAAAAAACAATTAGAAATGAATGAGTCAGTCCAAGATTCGATTCAGGCATTTGAAAAGAACAACACGTAACGATGAACAATGATCGATGCGATTTTACAGATGAATATTGGACACATGCTTGAAGTTGATTTAAGATTTCAGAATTCAGCATGCAATCCTCATATAAACAATACACAAATGAATGACACCATTTACGGAGTGAGTTTCAAAACAATTAAAGTAATAATCTTTTCATAGAAATTAGTGCAAATTTCAATTAATTTCATAAATGAACAGCAAAATGTAGCCAATTAAATGCCAATAGAGGACACACAATTTACAATTTCATATTAAAGTAAATCTTTGATAAACAGAGATCGTGTTGGTTATATACAAAGTCTAAATATCTAAATGGAGTCTGGGGTATATTGGAAAGACCATCAAAAGCAGATCACAACATGTTATTATATTAAAGTGACAATGAAGTATATAAAGTGTTTAAATTCTGATATTATTCCGATTGGTGGTTAGCATATGCGGAATTCTCCATTGATAATTGATTAATACCAATATTCAGAAACATTCAAGCCGATTATTCTGGCAACTGAATGCAAATTGTTCAATTAACTAATAAGTGGTCTCTTCTATTGTATATATTTGGGTAAGTCGAAAGAAAATTAGTTTTTGATTTATGATTTGAATACTGGAATCACCTGGATGCGACTACTCACCTTCAAACGCTTGTTGCGTACGAAAAGTCCATTGAATTTCTGTATCGCCGCCTCCGAGTACATCTCGTCATTAAAGTCGACGAAACCGTAGCCGAAACTGTATCCCGTCTGCGATTAGTAAAGATGCATATATAGTTGGTCGTCAACATGAATTATGAATAACACAGATGCGCATCCCAAGGGGAGGAAAAGGGATAACATGCATTTTGTATGTATTACTGTATTACACTGTGCGAAAGGGACAGGCACACATACATATCATGGTGAAACACTGTTCCCCTCCACTCCCCTCCGGCGTACATCATAACACACACTCACCTTATAGTCTCGCATTATTTTGCAAGTGTTGATGGAGCCGCAACTGTTGAATAAATTGTACAACTCACGATCTGTCATGTTCTGTGGCAAATAGTTGATAATCAGATTTGTGGCGCTTGAGCGATCCTCGCTATTGCTAGCTGTACAAGCGCTCTGTTGCACATCGGGCGCATACGCGTCACCTCCACCAGGATCCTCTTGGTTTGGACGATGCTGCTGCTGCTGCTGTTCTTGTTTTTGTTGTTGTTGCTGCTGATTGCCTTCAAATTGGTTATCAGCATAGTCGACAAAATCATTGTCGGTATTGTTATCCGCGTTGCCATTGTTGCGTTGTCCGACGTAACATGGTGATCTGCTTTCGGCATAACGTGGTGGGCTGTTTTCGGCATAACGTGGTGATTCTGGTTTAGCATATGCCGGGGCACTGACTCCTTCCTCATCAGCTGCGCCGCCTACATCGCCCTCGGCATCGCCATCGACATTGTCACTGCCATCCGAATTGGAATTGTCGTTTCGATTATCCTCCAGATCATCCTCTGCTGTATCCACCGCATCGGTTTCAGAAGAGTCATCCTAAAAAAAAACAAGAAGAAAAAAATGCGAACGGCGGAAAGCACTCTAGTTCCAGTTTCTAATTTATATTTTCCAATGCACAAGCACATACACTATCGGGAATATTTTCCTCTCTCATCGTCTTGTAGCATATCCGGGTCTTTCTCTTATACGGCATGACAATTTTGTTGGATGCTCGTTCTGCCCTCCACTGAAAGATTGCTCGTCGTCGCCTGCAAATTAAAAACCAGAAAAACGCATCAAAATTAAAGCACAGGAAAAGCAGACATTTTTTGTTGTTTTTTTTTTTAGCGTTGCATTTGCTTTGTGCATGTATTTTCAAATGCCACTTTTCAAGGATTTTATGTACCTGCAAGAAAAACTAAATCGGCTGCCTTCGGCTTAGAAACAACGCCGATTGCAATTGGCAGTATTCGTGAATTTTGCATCTGTATGTGTGTGTGTGTGCGTGTGTTTGATACATACGTGGTATGTATGCGTTTTTGGAGTACTAGCGCTCCTTTGGCCACCGGATAACTGTAATGTGACAAACTATGGCGTGGAAGCGGCAATAAAATTCGCTGCAGCAGCACCCAACCAACGGCGGCAGTGTAGCAGACAAAATACCAACACAAAAATGTACTAAACATATATACGCGCACACAAGCACACACACACATGCAATAAGCCGAAATGAAAAATATAAAAAGCAGGAGGTGGCCGTAAAAAAGTTTTAGCTAGATCACACAGCAATGTCGCAAAGTGTGTTTTAAACAATTAATGTTTGTACTTACTTCAGCTACTTAACAGATGTAATAATGAAAAACAAAAAGGAAATTTTTCTACACTCCTCTCCGACGAAACTGCTTCAAGCGTCGAACTCACAGCACTATAGTGGGAATGAAAAAAATCGATATGATATGGCGACAAATGAAATATGGATTTTTGGCAGATGTACTCAAATGCTCATCGATAGTGATTCAACATATCGATATTATGTTTGTTATGCGATAGTATGTCTGACATATATATTATTTTTTATGCACAATTGTGTTTTGTAATTACTACAGTGATGAATTCAATAAAATTACACGGCTAATTCTGAGGACAATTACTAAAAAAAAATTTAAATCTATGGCTTGCAAACGTGTATATCGATATTTTGGTATTTGTCTGTACAATATTTGACCAATTAGCACGAACAAAATACTAAAATACCACAAAATCACCATCAAATTAAATAACATATTGAAAATAATTAGGCATAAATCTACTGCAAATTTGTTTCTGTAAATGTTTGATTAACATGGCAAATAAGAATTGTTATTTTCTTCACAAATACGATACACAAAATATGCCGTATTTCTATTTACATATATATTTTTTTTTTATTGATTTGCTAATTTTCTTGCGAATCACAACTTTTAAAGTAGGCTGACAATTTGTGTGTCATTGGGATTTTTGCTGGTCCACTTAACATTTTTTGTTTTGTTTTTAGTGTTATTACAAATAATTGGTGTGCCCACGCACCTATCATTCAAACTCATTGATTACGATTGTGTAATCCAATGAAAACACTCAAAATCAAAGTAAAAGTGCTGTCCATACAGCCATACAGTCCATATCGGTTATTTAAACCATAACTGAATTGCATTTCCGGCAGCTGGCAGCTGGATGCACATTGTCAATGGGTCAAGTGCATTTACTTTATGCTTTGCGATAAAAGCATCAATGGTCAAAGAAAGTAATTTACACACGACCGTTACCGGGCTTGACAATTTGACGCCAAATTGTCGCGTTACCTGCTGAGCGAATAACTCGACAAAATCTGTGGAGCCATTCACAGCGATTATGAATATGCGATAATTGTTGTCTATCTTGCATACACATAAAAAAAATCCTTTTTTACTGTATACATATTATTCATATTTTTTTTAAATCAAAAATATAATTTCAACGGGGTATGGGTATGGGCAGCTAAATCTGTAGAAACTTCAAAAGTGTGCATGCAGCGCTGCAGAAGCCAAAAAAAAATCCGTTCGACTTCAATTAAAATGGAGTTAAAATCACAATTCGGCTCAAATCGGAAATATGGCCCCTACAAACATAAAGAAAATAGGAGTATATCAAGTAAGTCGGGTTGAGAGAACAGGGTGTCTACTAGTGCGGAACTCTCAGCGCTGTTTCTACTTGTTTTTTTGTGGCACACATTTTGCTATCGCTCTGTGTCAGCAGTCACAAAGCGTGATTGAATTGCTGTTCGAGCTGCTGCTGCTGCCAACGCTGGCAAGAAAATCCACACACACACACACACATTGGAGATCTTAGCCATTGATGACAAATTTGCACCAGAGCCAGATGAGCAGCTGGCGCTATAAAAAGCTATTGTAGCCGATGCTTGGCTTGCCACTATTCCAGTAGCGTTCAACACACGACAGCCAGGCAGCCAGATAGCCAGATAGCCAGGATTCGACATTAATAGCATGTTGCGTTATACTGTGAGTAGGCGGAGACATGCGCAGCAAATTGGATTAATCTTTGACTGAAACACACACTTTTTTACAGTCCACTTTACTTTACATCGTTTTGGCCATCGCTGGACCCAGTGCTGCTGTTGTCCATGGCATCCAGTCACTGAGCGGTGGTCGCTTTGAGTCATCTGATGGCAACCGAAATGGCTATCGATACAATGGACCCGCACACAAATATTTGCCGGCAGCGAGTGAGCCCACCACAGACGCTGTGATCACCACCGGCTACTGGTTGCCCAATCCCCATCCGCCATCCTATACCCATCCCGGTTTCATACAGCAGTTGCCCCATGAGCACAGCACACCAGCATCAAGTCGGCCATTCCAACAGCAGCAGCGGGAGGAGTTCAACTATAATGGACCCTACAGCATACAGCATTATGAGCACGAACCTGAGCAGCAACAGCAACAACAGCAGCAACAGCAGCACCATCAATTGCCTTCCTCCCACTCCTCCCCCTCATCGTCCAGGCAGCAGCATAACTATATAAATCACATGAATACATTTCAATATGCCGCCAATCGTCCGGCTGCTGGTCCGCCTGCAACTGGCGTTGAGTTTGGTCAAGCTTTTGATTTATCTGCTGGCACGCAGCATGATCGCTATATGGAGCCTGATCAGCGAGCTGTTGCGTTGATTGGCCAGGCGCTGCCGGAGCGCTATCAGCGGCAGCCATTCGTTGGCGAGCAGCAAATGGGCGCCGGTGCCGCCAGCAGTTTTGTGCAGATGCAATCGCATTCCTATGAGCTGCCACCTACGTACATGCAAGCGGGCGAGTGGGTGCAGCACTTGTCCGCTCCTCCACCTGCACACCAGAACTATCACAATCACGAGCTGGAGCAGGCAAATGAGTATGCTCCGCATCCGGCTCAGGGTCAGGCATATGGTCAGTACTCGCAAACGTCCTCATTTCATCCCACCACCAGCAGCAGCAGCAGCAGCAGCAGTAGCAGTTTTTTTCATGCAAGTCACGCCCACTCAGCGAACGGCGCCTCCACTGCACCGCAAACATCTTACTTGACGCTGCCCAGCCGCGAGTTTCAGGCACCCTATTTCTAAATCCCCCTTTAAGGCAATTCCACCCGACTCCTCCGCGAGTTTCGTTCGAGTTCCCATCCCATCCAAACCAGACCCGGATCATTGAATATATCTGCTTTTTTCTTCCAGCAAAAGCATTTTCCATGTGGTCAGTGGCCAAAAGTTTTTTTTTTTTCTTTAAGTATAAAACTGTTTAAATTATTTAATCTAAATTGATTTTTTTTTTAATAAACTTTAGGCATAGTCTAAGGTCCTAAATTCCATTAGCTTTCACTTATTTGTTTAAAACAATTTCAAAATATTTCAATCAGATTTAACTCAAGTTTTTGTTTTTGTATAATATTTTTTCCACATATGTATTTCTTTTGAATATTACAAATAAATATTTAAATAATTAACAATGGTGAAATACACTGTTTCGAATTTTCAAGCGGTTCTAGAGCGCACAAGGGCCCAGATCAGTTGGTGCTCGACGGCGTTAATGGTTTAACAATCTGAGGAATTTGCTTTTGTCTTGAGCCGAATGATGTCAGGCTTGACGGAGTCTAAGTTCTGTCCAAGAGAGCGACCTTGTCTCTGACATCTAAAAAATAGTGTAAATTAGATAATTATAATCGCAGCTAATTTGATTATGCTTGCCGTTAAAGTAGCGTCAACAAATTTTCTCAGCTCCCCCCATAGGCTTAGATCCGGCCAAATTTCCGTATTAGTTAAATTTTACTCACTAATTGCGCGAATTGTGTGATTTGAACTTGAGAAATGTTTTGCTGTGTGTGATTCATCTTATTGTTTTTTTTTTTTGGGGTGGGCTCCAAATTAATCCATATTTAAATGCCGAAATTAAAGTTAATTCAATTCATGTTTTTCTGTTGTTCTTCTTCTTGCTCTATGCTTAACAAGCTGAAAATCGCACGCAATGAATGCTTTACTTCCGTTTTGCAGAGCACACTTAAATTCCACTCAAATCGGACGTACTTTGCACTGCAGAGTGACACTGGGCGTAGGCGGAGGCGGAGGCGGTGGCGGAGGCGAGAGTAGAGAGTAGAGGTGAAAAGTGAAGGTAAAGTAAATAAAATCAATGTGTAAACACCCACCACCAACTGAGCGGCATCATCAGCGGACCGGACAGGAGCGCATTGTCCATTTGAGGGCCCATTCGGCAACTGTTTATTTATTTAAGTCAGTCGAAACAAAGAGAGTAAAAAGTGAAATTAAATTCAATTTAAAATTATATTTAAAATTAAAAACTTTATAAGAAGAAATATTTTGAAGATTTCTGGGTGTATTTAAATGCAAAATGTTCCAACATTTGTTGCATGAATTGGACAAAAACCCAGAAGAAAAAAAAACCCAATCAGACCAGTTGTAAATTTAAAATGATTTTTACTATTTAAATGTCTTCTTCGAGTCACATTTAACTTAATTGTAATAGTCTTTTTCTGATAGGCTCAAAAAAAAGCAACTTTCTTTTATGTAAGACACCCTTTTGTGGGTCCGCTCCTGGCAACTTTCATTGCTGCGGCAGTTGGTGGCACAGCTGCAACTGCAACTGCAACTGTAACGGGCAGCAGGAAGTCCAGATGCAATCAAACGTTTCTATTTTGCCACATTTTGCATTCGATTTATGTGGACAGCTTTATATAATAATGATGATGAAAAGTAATTATTCTTTTTTATGCAATTTTAATCAAAATCATTATTTTTCAAATGGTAAATAAATATTTGGAAAAATGTAATAAATAATTGAAAATGTAATTACTCGCTAACAAATGTGCAATAATTATGAAGTAACTTTTATTTTCCATCCTAAACCAACCTGTAGTCGTATATAATCGCATATAGTTGTTATGTAATCCAAAAGTATTTAATCAAACCAATTTTCACAAGCTCCAAATAACCGTTTCGAAGAGATTGCCACCCACCGCCCTATTCCAGTTACACGGTTAGTTGAGCAATTTTATTTAAAATTTTTTTTTTTTTTCACTATCATAATGATAATCATTATCTTGTTATTTTGCAACATGATTTGCGCAAGCGTTGAAAGCAGTTTAGGGAATTATGCGGATTTGGCTTCAGAGGCACAAATTCAATTTAGAGCCAATGAATCAGTTAAGACTTTGTCCATTACGCAATCGAGGAAGTGGCGAGTAACGACCTCAGGTGGCACTTCCAATTGAAACTCATATCTGAAATACATTTGTACAAATATCCCTATGATATCGCTTACAACGGAACTGCCTGGATCGTATTACACTTATCTCTCTTTCTCTCTCACTCTTTCTTAGCTGATAGTTAGATGAAGAGCTGGTATATAAGTTGACATGGTCAACGCCTGGGCGCAGACGCAAGACGAACATCAGCGAAAATGTGTGGTCTCATTT
Source organism: Drosophila trichaetosa (assembly GCA_035043205.1). Taxonomy (NCBI): domain Eukaryota; kingdom Metazoa; phylum Arthropoda; class Insecta; order Diptera; family Drosophilidae; genus Drosophila; species Drosophila trichaetosa. The sequence goes on from JAWNNE010000379.1 coordinate 42,448, forward strand.
GGATGATGCTGCTCCTGGTTGTCGAGGTGCGGCAGTCTCCTCTTTACTATCACAGCTGGCTCTATGCGACACCCTGGCGACCCCTGACTGGACACCAGACACCACTGGACTTACAACAGCTAAGCTTGGGCTATACGGGTCCACAGACCTTTCCAGCTCAGTCTCGGGCGCAGACTCCAGCTCCGACGATCAGACTTCCCATTTTGGTGAAAGGCTTGTTTAGGGCAGCAGCAACGATGGGCCAGTTTACGCTGCCCTTTAGACCATCGCCCTTTGCTGGCTACACAAATGATGAGGAGAAGGTGCAACAGCAGCAGCAGAAGCAGCACGGGCTGTACCCACCACCACAACAAAAACAACAACAACAATTTGAGCCACCTTTTTATGCGCCCGGCCAACCCTCAACTCAAACAGCTCCACAGCAACCTGAAAAGCATTTTGTGTATTTGTCAACTGGTAACGTGTATAAACTCGTTAGAAGCTAAATAAATATAATTAAATACTGATTTCAATTTAAACAAGAAATACTTAACTTAAACACAGCGAAGATTATATAACCCTATGGATCGAGAGTTTCCATAGATATATCTAATATATCTAACTATAAACATAACACAAGAGATTTAAAATTCAATTCATACATAGGCATTCTCTGCCCACATGGCCTATATGTTTCTACCACCGCTTTAATGGCTCTAACTTACTTTTACCCGAGGGCGGCAACGCTCTCGAATGTCTGTCTGCCTGTCTGTCTGTCTGACTGTCTGACTGTCTGTTTGTATGTTTGTATGTACTTTCCAAATGCCACAATTAACCGGCCAATTTGGTGAAATTATTTGGTGCTATGGCTTCGCTACGACTTCGCTTAACAGCTGACCTTGGCAGCGACGCGTTGCCCATTGCGCAAGCAGTCTGCAACCAACAAGCAACAACCAACAAGCAGCCAGCAGCCAACAGTTAAAGCTGTAGCCGTCAAGTTGGAGTCAAAGTCGCTGCTGTTGTGTTTGGGCCAGGGTAAGGGACGAGGTCGCATATGAAGATTGACAATGGCACTGCAAGTGGCCTGGCAATTACATCAACTAAAAGCTGCAACGATACACTCCACACGACACACGCCGCACGCCACATGCCAAGAAAGAGCGCCCAAAAGCAGAAAGGAGAGGAGCTTAAGCAATATTTGGTGTAATTGCATACAAATTGATGACTTGCAGATGCGCTCACTGCCTGCAAAGATATTCAATATTATGTACATAAATGTGCCAAGAAGAAAGAAAAAATAATAAAAGAATACAATCTGAAGTCAGTCACAGATTTTTGATAATAGTTATATATAGTTAATATATAGTTATGCGATACATATCGGATTTGATAAAGCTCTTGGCAAATACTTAACAAGCATTTCCGATCCAGTTGCAGTATCCATCTTATGCACCATTTTTGACACTACCATTAGCAGTACCTTCTATGAGAAGGTGTTACTTAGTAAGTAACATAGTAGTCACTTAGTAGTCACTTAGTAATTTAAGCTTAATTAGCCTAGTACGAAATTGTGATGTTGTGTCTTTCTACGACACTAGTCTGCCATTGTATTTGATCAGGTGCTGTAAGCCCCAAATTGAACACTTTCAAATTGCTGGCGGTGATAATGTTGCCTGCTAATCGCAAAACTTTATCACTTGAGTAAATTGAAATCAGCGGATAATGAGCTAAATTGATTGGCCTCAATTAACGCAAACAAATACAAATCTGCCAAAATTGAAACCCTTAAGTTTTGGTCTCATGTGGCTACCAATCAGCGAATAAACCACATTTTTAACTATGAAAGAAAGATAAAAGTAAAATAAAAGATAATAAAAAATTGGTGGCATTAAGTTTTCAACTTTGAGAGGTGCACAAAGAAACAAAAATATGAATAAGGATGTCCTTATTGAGATTAAGATTGTACAGGGACAGATGCGGATGTGGCAAGTGGATTACGAGGCACAGTTAAAATGTTATTATGTAATTGCCGCAGAGGGCTGAACTTAATGAAAGAGAAAGAAAGGTGACTTTAGTTCATCATCCCAACTAAGTTGTAATTGAAAAGTTGACACGACAAACAGACAACAATTCGTTATAGATTTGCGGCAGCTGACAAAACACAAGTAACAAAAACAAATAAACACAAGTAACAATATCATCATCAGCAAATGGACAACTAAGAGAAAAAAGTGGTTCCGTGAATGAATTGTCCACGACGGCGCCACCGTTTGCTGTTGCCAAGAATAAGAAAGGGATTGCAGGAGGGATAGCAGGGGTATAGAGGGGGAGGGATTTGTGGGGTTTTGCCCTGTCATCTACATTCACATTCATCAAAATGTTACACGGAATTAATTGTATATTACGCATAAGCCGAATCGACTTGCCGCAAAACGCACTGGGAAAGCTTGGAAAAAACCAACGGCACCAACAAAAAAAATGATATATATAATAAAGGGGGCTTATGGCAGAGAGGTGGGCTGGAGTTGGTTGTGCGCTGAGACATGCGATATGGCAAAAGTGTCACTTGAACTTGAAGCGAACGGCAGGCAATGCTGTGCAGTCAGTTCCGTTGCACCGTGGTGCGAGTGTGCATAAATTATGTATGCTCGATTTAAATCAGTAATACGCTCAACTCTATTCAAGACTCTTTGTTATACAACTAATGTAGGCAAAAGCAGATTCCTGCTAGTAATGCAAAAAATTAGTAAAGGAATACTTACAGTTTGAACTAAAATTTCGACTTAAAATAATATGATTTGGATTTTCGATTTTTAACCTCAAATTAAGATCAAGAAGAAAAGTAAAAAGACAACAATTGAATGATTTTCAGCCTGTGCCACTGTGCCAAGGCAGCGTTCCAGAGACATGTCTCCAGAGCGATCAACAAACAGCCGTGAGAGTGAGAGTGAGAGTAAGAGTAAGAGTGTGGGGTAAAGTCAAACGGTAAATCAAAATAAAACGAAAAATCGCTTTGGTTCATATGCAAAATAGCAACAACAACAACAAGAACAACAAGAGCAAAGCTCAACTGTTAACTGCGCCGAGTTGGCGCTTTTCGCATCGCTGCTGCTGCTGCTGCTGCGACTAGCTGGCTAGTTGGCAGATACAATGACGTCGACGTCGTCGTTGAGGTTTGCTTGCAGAGGCCGCGTATAAAAGGGTTGGTCGGCGCAGAGGTCGTCAACACTCGACGCGCAGCACTTGTCGAAGATAAACGCGCAGTGAAACACAGCAACAAATAGTGCGAAAAGACGTTACAAGGATTAGCCCAAATTGCTTGGCGTTTTTTTTTTTACAATATTTTCTATTTTTTGAAGTGCCGCTTTTTTGAAAATGCAGTTCGCTGTAAGTGTGTGAAATTGAAACAATCTGCATTTGAATAAACGCGTGTTTCTCAGTTGTAGATTGCATGAGTCCTTGTCGATCAAATACACAGAAAAGAGTACAAAATTTCAACAATTATTTGCAAAATGCAATCGAAATAAATTAATACAATTTGCAAGACTATTCGCAACAATAAATTTATTAATTCATACTTTAAATTAGTTTACAACAAATAACGAAAAAAAAGAAGAAAACAAATGCTTAACCAAAAATCAATTTCAATTTTCATGCAGATGACAAGAACGCTGCTGCTCGCCAGCGCTCTTCTGGGCACTATCGTCTTAGCTGCCAGCAGCAGCAGCAGCAGCACCACCACCATTACCACCAAGCAACAACAACAAGCCCAACAAAAAGCAATTGCTGCACCGGCGAAGCTGAAACGCGATGCTGGCCTAAGCTTTGGCCGAGGCCTTTATCACGGACCCTCACACAAATACCTGCCGCCGCCGGCTGCCTCCTTGGGTGGCTATGAGAGCACATATGGCTCGCTGCATGGCAATGGCTTAGGCTCGAGCAGTGGCTTTGATTTTGCCAGCCTCGACACGGATGGCGGCCATCAGCAGTCATATCCACATCATCATCATCACTATAGCCATCAGCCGCAGACGCATTATCAATCGCTTGCCTCGCATCATGGACATGGACGTCCTGTTTATATTAGCTCTGGTGGTGCAGCTGCTCATGGTGGCTATCAACAGCAGCAGCATCATCATCATCATCAGCAGCAGCATCAACGGCCGCAGAAGGTGGAGACGTACATTGTGCAGACGGGAGGCGGTTCGTTGCATGGACACCAGCAGCAGGGTCATGAAATTGGAGCAGGAGGTGGAGGTGGAGGTTACAAGTATGCGGCTCATGGCGGCGGCAGCAACTTCTTGAGTTTACTTGGCGGCCTTGGCAGCGGTCACAAGCAGCATGGTGGTGGCAGCAGCAGCAGCACTTATTCAATAGCCAGCCCCTCTCACAGCAGCAGCAGTCTTGGGGCAGGACTTGGTCTAGGTCATGGATATCATGCCAGCATTGGCAGCAGTCATGGCTTGGGACTGGACTCGCATCAATTTATGTCCGCTTTGAGTCACGCTCTGGAAGATGAGCATGTGCAGGTGCAGCAGCCTTTGGGTTACAACTATGAGGCGCCCGGTTTGCATTTAAAGCAGCCGCAGCAGCAGCAGCAGCAGCAACTGCTGAGCAGCTATGGCGTTCCACTGCTTCCTGGTTACGAGCACGATTCAGGTGCTGAGCACCGCCACCACCACCATCACCAGCAGCAGCAGCAACATCATCATGAGGTGATTGAGGAGCAGCTGCAGCAGCAACAGCATCTGCTGCCGGAACATGGCCAGCACAAGTTGAACACGGAACAGCAGCAGCCACCTGCATATGCCCTGGGTCATAAGGGACTTGGCCATTTCAGCTATACGTCCAGCAAACCTTTGGCATTGAATACGGACATTCATCAGGTTGGCACGCACGAGGATCACAATGAGCTGGTCGCTGAGCTGTCCAAGGCGCCTTTTAAGCCCAGCGCCTTTCTGGGCGCCAAGCATGAGTCGAGCACTGGCTATGATTATGCCACGCCCACAACCTCACAGTATTTACTTGGCACGCCCACCGCACAGGGCTATGATTATTCGGCGCCAGCGCTGCTTTATGGAGCACCTGGGCAATCGGGTGACTCGGCCACGCCCATTTTTGAGGCACCAGATTCAACGTACCTGCCGCCAGTAAGCAGCTACGGTCCACCAGCCACGCCCACCCAAGGCTATCACTAAATTATATTCCATTTAGTCCATAAGTAATTCATTGATGTTTTTTTTTTTTTGTAATAGTTTGTCTATTTTGTTAAGATTTTTGACTGTCCGATCTCTGCTGAGATCAGGCAAATAAAGCTCATCGAAAAATAGTTACGACCACGCCCACCTCTCACTTTTCACTTGGCAGATATAGTCATCACGCCTTTGTCTCTTTAAAATGCACAACTCGTCGCCTGCTCGTTGACGCTTTCTGGTAATTTGCTTTGTTGCTTGTTTGTTGGCAATTTGTCGACACTATTCGATTCGATTGGATCCGTTACGAATTTCGCTTTTATATTGAAAGCGTGTGAAGTTAGTGCTCCGATTTTTGTGGAGCAAATTCGAGAAATGTTTTTTCGATTAAGCAAACACGAACAGCATTTTAATTCAAAGCCAAGTGCAAGTGGAATACTTAAAGTGCATAATTGAACCAGCTACATAAATGCTAATTGTTCATTTCGGCATGCCACACACTATATATATTCGTAGCCCATCACGATCACCGATCTCAACCGATTAATGGATATATGTACATACACATATATCATGCAAATGAAGTTTTACAAATTGAGTTCAAATTTCTACAAACTGTGCGTAAATCAAGAAGTCACGAACAAAATTGAAATATTTCTTTTTCTACTAAATTAGACCCAACAATGTGTATTCATAATGAAGAAGGATTGATTTACTTTGATTGATTGATTGAAATATCAGCTTTAGTGAGTTCTGTTGATGTTTCCAGGCCAACTCATCTTTTGGGCATTCATCATCAACTTTTTTATGGCATCATCGTTCGCATTGTAATAATCTTAAGATTGATGCGTCTTGGCGGGCTTTAAAATTATGTCACTCTTTTGGCGATTATAAATCTTTCTTTTTTTTGTTTTTAGTTTTTAGTTTGGTTACACAATGCAAAATACCAGTTCGGAACTTCAGTTAGCTGCTGCATCTGTGATCCTGTCAAGTGTTGACCCACTTGCATTGCACACCGAAGTGAAAGGACGGGCGTTATTTGGGTTGGAGAGGGTCGGTAGCAGCGATTTAAGTTTATTTTTATTAATTTTAAAGGAGGAGGCGGGGGTGGGTGGTGGGGGGCGATTGCCGCTTGGTTAAAAAAAGAAAAAGCCAAAAGACTTAGGCAACGAACTTGACAGCCACATTAATTTACAGCGGTTTAGCTGGATGACGAACACTTGACTTGGCATCGCTGTGGTGTATTGTGATGTGGTCAGGTGGTTGGATAGTTGGGTGGTTCGCTGACAGTTAGAGTGCAAACGAAAGTTGGCACGCAGATGCAGTTCAACGACCAGTGAAACTATAAACTGCAGATTAGTTTGCTGGAATCAGTTACAAGATTCAAAGACAGACGGGCATTAACCGTGCCTTCAAATTATTCATCATAATCATTATACTCAAATCTTAGGCATGACGAATATTGCATACTCTTCTACACTGCAGATATTTGATATCTGTAGACAATTAAATTGTACTTTGTGCTAAATTATATATCAATTGGAAAGCCATACTTTAAGAAATGGAGCTTTTATTGCTATCAAAAATCGATATAGATCGAAATATCGATAACACAAACTTGATTTGCGCTTTGTAAAGGAATGCTTTTACTATGATTATGCGATCGGAGATGCTTCCTTTTGCCTGTTACATACTTTTGCCCAATATCATTATTCCCTTTTTGGCCATTTCGAATGTGCTCAACTAGCGAATACCCTATATCATACTTGCAGGGACCATGACAGTTGTGTCGTGACCGATTTTCACTCGCATTGCCTTTTTGATCATGATTTGACCACTCTATTTTTGAATAATTTTTTCAAATGAGTCCCTTTGCAATACGACAGGACTTGCTAGAGGCCAAAGCTTGGCCTCTTTGTCAATGTACTTTTCCACTTGATATCGATTACAAAAGCCTCGCTTGCATCACATTTGAGCTGAATGTTGTCATCTTTCTTTCTTTCTTGTTGTCAAAATAAATAAATCCGATATCGACAAATAAAAAGTGCTTTTGTGTGCCAGCCAATTTGTTGAGGCACAATAGCCGCACCCTCGTGCCCCCTCGACCCCAATCGCAATAAATTAGATTATTTAACGCAAGCGTTAAGCCAATATTACAGCTCTAACAATGCCCAGCTGGAAAAGCAAAAGATATTTTGTTAAATAGCGAACGCTTTTGTTAATGGCCATTCAATTAGACAAAAGATTGTTTAAATTATGTATTTTTGTTCATTTTTTTATGTTTATTTATTTCACAAGGTTAAGTGTTGACAACAAATTGAAATTTAAATTGATCGCCACTTAGCTACTTGCCACATGCTTACGCACCTGTACACTGTGGCATGCACCTTGCACACACATAATTGCTTACAAAGAGGTGTGAAATAATTTGGTATTGTTTTTGTTGTTTTTGTGGTTGTTACACTCATTTGCCAACCGACCCCAGGCGCCATGCCACTTATTGCTGTTGTTATTTATGAATCTTACAGTGTCTTGCATACCCTGTCAATGATCCCAAGTAATATATGATAAACTGAGTTGGGATCTATCGGTATCAGTTTATTGGGTATCTATACGATCTTGAGAATTTATTTGCAAAACTAAATTATTTTCACTTAACTGATCTGCACATAAATATGCTAGCTTTATGGGTTACGGTTCTATCTCTGATCTTAAGATTTATTTAATTAAGTTTAACGTTTGGCTGAATAACAGAGTGTAGAATAAAAAAAACTATTTCCTACCCCATAAAGTATGAACACGCCGAGCTCTGAGACTATAAGAGCTACAAATGAGACTCCAAATGTTGTATATTAGTTCCAGCATAATATCAAGTTTTATCAAGTTTTTTTAATCGATAGCTGCACCGATTTCACGACTATCAATACAAATCGATTTTCGATCACAGTCTTAAAGATATAGCCTTCCAGTCAATATATTACATATCAATTGTACAAATTTCATAAAGTGAGGCAAGCCTAGTATTTATTTAACAATTTTCCCTCGATTAGCGCATTCATGCTTTCAATTTGTATTTATAATTGCATTAAAGGTACAACAAGATTTAGCACCATCTTCAAATTTCGAGAATATGTCAACAAATCAAAGGTAAGGTTAAGTGCAGGGCATTTTCTTGTCGGGTTCACCCAGTTGTCTTCACTGTTAATCTCAGCGGGCTGTTATTGCAAAGAAAGAGCAAACATTTCATATATCATGTATCATGTATGTATTTGGTGCTAAAGCGCAGCTACAACAGCCTCACATTCACATTCACTTTTTATGTTTTTCATTTTTCCCTGGTATAGGGTAAGCCCACTTGGAGCACATGTTCATTTGCTGGGATTAAAACCGATGAAATGGGATGGACTACTTTGTTTGTCGAAATGCTTTAGCCTTTTTTTTTGTTGCGTTCTGTTAACAGTCCATTGAATTCCGCCCCAAATTCATGTAACGAGAGTTCGATTTAACCTTAGGTCACATTATGTAATGGGTCAG